>CAWVRF010000979.1:0-74582 GCA_963932465.1 Maratus speciosus | reverse complement strand
AGAGAGACCATTTGCAAAGTGTGTGTGTGTGTGGGGGGGGGGGGGGATAGGGACTTAACAGATGATTTGGTGGGGCGTGGTCAAATAAAATGTTGAGAACCACTGGCTTACAGGGACACTCAAAAGAATTCCTTTACATTACGGCCTATGGGGAAAATAATTTGGGCTGTATTTTAATGATATCATACTATTTCAAACATATTGAAAATTGTTATATATCACTGATGTGCTCTAAGATACTTATATAAATCGTGTGCACAAAATTTATCGATCATTTACAGGGACACACAAAAAAATCGGTTACAGGGGCACACAAAAAAATTCGACTGCAAAAAAAAAAATACTGCCTATGAACAATAATTGCTGGAAATGCGTTTTCAGCAATGGTACGCGTTTTAAATTTAGCTGTTTTTTGCATATTACTTATTGTCAATAATTTCTATAGATCTTATACAAAGCTGCACAAAATATCTTGAGTACATTCGCGTTTATGGACGGAAATTGCTGAAGGAGAATTTTCAACAATGATATGCATTTCCTAACTGAACTAAATTTTGATATACTATGCAGTATATATGCAAATCTATATATCATATACAGGTCTGTATACAATAATTCAGATTTTTCCAACTATTGATGTTAATTTTTAAAATCCGTTTTTTAAATGTGTTATGCTTTTTCGAAATGGTTTACTTGGACACCCTATTTCACCTTATTAAATTGTGAAGTTTTGTTACAGCATGCTGAATCTGTTTGAAAGAGTAAAATCTATGCTTGACGCATAATTTTTCGGTTTTTTGTTTTTGTTTTTTTTTATGATTGAGGTATTTTTATCATAAATAATACAACTTCATCCTGAGTATTAAAATGATAACCAACTCTGTCTCTTAATAATAACAAGGGATAAACACGAGCTTTCCCGGGGTTACAGAATATAGGTGAAAACCATTTTTTAACCATCTGGAAAAATGGCTATTGTCCTCGGTCAGGGTAGGAAATCAAAAACATATCTGAAGCGTTTTATTAGTTGAATCCCGCATTTTATTCGTTTTCTGATGGGTCTATACAGTAATCTGTATTTTCTCTTTACTTTCAACAGAGATGGATACTTCTGTTGCCACTATGACAAAAAAATAATAAAAATTACAAAAAAGAGTTAATAACTCAGAGACAAATTGAGATACAGCTTTCAAACAAATTGCATTTAAAAGTACATTTTTTTTCTCTATATACGACGGTGTAAAAAGTAATATTGTGGGATGTTTAGAAGTTTAAGAATGAGATTTCATTTAAAATTGGTCCAGGAATATTAATGTTTAATCCATGGCGTACGTAATGAATGACCAGCTGCGTAGAAGTTTAAAAATTTACAGTACCGAAAAATATAATTCATGGCGTACGTAATGTATGATCTCCGTGCTATTTTTTATGCCTTAAATTTTAGTCTTTGAAAAAATCATTTTCCAAATGGTCGTTGTAATTTGTTAAATTGCTTTTTTTTTATTTATTATTTTTTTTAATTGAAAGCTCCAATAGATTTTTTTACATTTAATATATTTTTATGGAATGCCCACTATCAATATCTAAAATAATTTTTATATGAAAAATAGCACTTATGCATTCAAAGAAAGTTTATTAAGGGGACCGTCGACCTTTAGTTGATGAAAAATCGTCCCCAGAATCGAAAATTAGTTTTGTGCATATATTTGTTCTCCAGTTTGTTCTGAGCCATTTGACAAAAACCGCATGCAATGTAGATGCAGTTATTTTTCGCAAAGTTACAAGCGTTTAAATTTTGTAAAAAAACAACAACAAAAAAAAAAAAACACTATTTTTCGGCTTTTTAATACACTTTAAATCTGTTTTTCTTGAAACTGATTTTTCAATGTTTTCAGATTTTTGAAATGCTCCATGCGTCTCAACTTTTTTATCAAAATTGATGAAAATGATAAGGAAGAATTCTGATATTGCTTACAAAGAAACTGTCCATGCATTTTAAAATTCGACTTCATTAAGCTAATTAAATTTAATTTTTAACTTATTAAAAGGCAAATTTTTAATGAAAATCGATTTGGAATTCAGAAAAAAATCTCCAGAACATTAAAAATCAATCAATTTATTAAAATCAATTTATTATCAATTTATTAAAAAATCGATGCACAAATTTGTTTAAAATACAGTTTTAAGTTATTAAAATGCTAAATCGAGGAAATATCTCAAAAAACTAAGACGCATGGGTCATTTTGAAATTTCGTTTTAAAATTTAAAAATTTAAAAAAATCCTTAAAATTATAATAAGATTGGAAGTTTCGGTACTTTTCGGTTAGCCGGGCGCCAGTGTTATATTTACATTCATATATACATATATATGCACATATATGTACACATATGTATACATATGTTTGTATATATTTATGTGTGTGCGTGTACATATATATATGTACATATATGTGCATATATATGTATATATGAATGTAAATATAACACTGGCGCCCGGCTAACCGAAAAGTACCGAAGTTTCTTTTAAGATGTTATATATACTTATGGTGAAATGTATATTTCCAAAAATTTCATATCTCTATGATGAAAATAATAATAAAAAAAAACTTTGTTAACGTCCACCGTTCCCTTAAAAGGTATACTTTCTTATTGATTTCGTGCAAGGAGATAACCAATTAATGATGAATTCACAAAAGACATAAGCGTTTACATCAGTCTCTTTTATTCTAATCATTTCACTGGTTTAAAACTCGTAGTTCGACTGCATCTCAAATTTTCGTTTTATTTATATTTCATTATTTAATGGATTTATTGATGAAGTTTTAATTTCGTTATGGAATATAAGCGGGTCACAAATACTGGGATATTTATATTAATTCAAGAGCAAACAGATTTAATTTGCGTGATCGTTTGCACGTGATATAGATTTTTAAAATTTTAAAACCATAAAAAATGAGCAAATTAGGAAACATTTTTCAAACAAATTTTGATTCAATTTCCCAACAAATTGCATTAGGAAGTAATTTTTTTCCCTATTCGACAGTGTAAAAATTGAATATGTGATATTACAAAATATTGAATTTAATCATCTGATAAATTTAGCTGCCTTGCCACCGACAAAATGACTTGAGCGTTACGCACGGCACGTTTGTCCTTTATAATATAGATAGTTACGTTAGTACATTTATAATTCATATATGAGCAACATTATATATGAGTAGCATTTGAAAAATTACAAATTTCATGATATGCATGAAGAACAGTTTAATTTGAAATTACTTATTTTTAATACTCAAAAAATGCTCGCTTAAAAATTATTAGATAAGGATTCGAACTAAATAAACTATAACTGAACTTATCCTTCTCATTTCTTGTTCGTATAATGTATTTCACCTGTCATAACTTTTGTAGATTCGACTATCAAATCCTTGAGTCACACCTTTATTAAAAGGGTTGATGTAGCTGTACAAACATACACATGCCTAAAATTCTGCCCGAAATATTTGTGTACGAGTATAATAAATATTTAAAATTTTCCGCTATGTCATTACATAAGTAGTGCGACAAACATTTTAAATTTTCGAATTTCTGCAATTTACAGAATGAAGAATTGCGAAGAATTATCAGTCAGACCGCAAATCCCCTTCTCTAAAGTTAAACCTATGGCATACATTTGTATTTTTAAAATTTTTCATCAAAAAATTTACATTTTTAACTGTTCTCTTTTTTTATACAAATTTAAATAATATGTCTTTGCTGTTTAATTGACAAAATATTTCTAAACTATATATCTAATGTTACATTTTAAGAGTTAAAATTTTAGCGAAGCTCACAAATTATGAATAAGGTTTTAACACTGTTAAAATAAATTGTATTCTTAATTTTATATCTCGAGCTTGAAAATCCTAGTGATATTCACCAGTTATGAATGCGATTTGTAACGCTATTAAAATAAAAGAAAGTATGTATTTTAGAAAATTTTTATCAATTAAATAGAAAGAAACATCTTTTAAGAAGTATATCTCTAGTCTAAAAACAAGTAAGAAAAATCATGCGTTAAGCATAGATTATGAAACACTTTTCAACACTTCCTGAATGCTTTAACAAAACTTCGTTATTTAGGGAATAAGGTATATAAGAGAACTAAGTAAACATTTTAGAAAACGCATAAAACTTTTGAAAAACTAATTTCAGCAGTTACCGTCCATAGCAAATATGTATTCCAATTCTTTTGAACAGCCCTGTATTTCATCTGTAAGTTGATATATATACTATATAATGGGGAAATTTAGTTTAGCAAGGAAACGCATAACAGGTTGAAATTTCTCTTTCAGCAATTTATACTAGTAGATGGAAACATACTTGTATACTTTTGTACAACCTTGTAGTTAACCTAGTACCTTTATTACACTCCACTATTTAGCTAAAGTTTAATTCAAAGTAAAACAACTGGAATCACATTTACACAAATTATCTTTTATAGTCGGCCATGTATCCAATTTTTTGCGTGACTCTGGATGTCATTTTATCTATATTCTACAAGCATTTCTTAGTAAACTAAATGCAGTTCAGCATAAAAATGCATAACTCATTTAAAAACCACCTTTAATCAATTTGCGCTTATACCCAGTAACCCTTGCGAATACTTTTGTGTATAGCCCTGTATACGAATTATAGTATTTATACAGACCATATAGTATGCACAAATATAGTGAAACTTAAAAGCGCATACCATAATTAAAAATGCATTTCCAGCAATCATCGCTAATGTACAGTATTTCGTATACAATACTGTATCTGGAATCTTTTGTGTGTCCCTGTAAATGCTATGCACTTCGTATTATACATGAAATAAGTTATATTAAACGTCAGCGACGTATATCAATTTCCTTATATATGAAATATTTTAACATTATTAAAATACGCCGCAAACAATTTCCTCCACCCCTATATCATTATGTAACGGAATTCTTTTGTGTGCCCTGTAAATGAATAATAACTATTCATTGCACCGCATATTCCATAGAATGCATATTTTAGTGCACTTCATTAATGCATATGAATTGTATTATGTTTGAAAGCGTGTAACACCATTAAAGATCATTTGAAACTATTTTTTCCCATAGGCCATAATGTAACGGAAAACTTTTGACTGTCCCTATAAATGAACTAAATGTGCTAGAAACTTCATTTGAAATAGGGAACGTGATATGGTAAACATTAATAACATATAAAAATTTCAGGGCAATCCGAGTGTATTTACGGGAGTTAAAGCGCGTACAGACGGACAGACAAACCGAATGTATAAACACTTTTCAACTTTGTTGGAAAGTGTTAAAAAGTAATTAATGCTGTCAATGCATTTTTGTGAAAGGAGGTCTTACTTCGCTAATATTAAGAAAACTACTGCATACAAAAAATATTAAAATGGGTAATATTATAGAGAAATGTTTGATGAACAAGCTGAAGCAAGCGGTTTTTAAATCAAAGAATTATTTTAAGAGCTATTTAATGTTAAGTTGGACAAAATCATTCTATCAAAAAGGTTTTATAGGAGCAAAAGCTATACATAGGAATTTAGTAATTTTTTCTAAGGGTATTCAATAGAAACTCGCGGTGTGCAGACTGCATTTATTTTTTTAATTTGCCTCATTTTTTGAGGGTTTATTCCAATTTTAAATTCAAATTTTCAACATTTCCAGAGATATTTTTTACATATTTTAGAAAAGGTTATTATTTTAAATTGTTGTCAATTGTTAAAACAGCGCAAAGAATAATATTTCCTTTATAATAACTTTGCCAAACAGTTTAAATTAAAAAATGAATTTACATGGGAGATTTATTTCAAATTTCGACTTTCAAAAACTTTCAAATTAGAATGAAATGATTACGTATTGAAAGCAAGAAAATATTGAAAACTACATCATAAAAACTATAGTGACACGTGAATATTAAAAGAGAAAGAAAATTTTAAAATAATAAATTCATTGATATACGTTAAAAGTCGTAAATGGAAGAAATTACGTCACATTTAAAATGGCGAAATAATAATATTGCCAAACAGTTTAAATTTAAAAATATATTTACACGAGAGATTTATTTCAGATTTCGAGAAGATCTTTTTAAGTATCGATGCCAATTCTAAGGCAGCGAAAAATATAACATTGTCTTTTTAACAATAAAATTTTTTTCAGGTGAATATCACAAAGATAGAGAAAAGTTTCGTGAAAATTATGTCAGATTTAAAACGTTACATTTAAAATCTCTTGTTTAAAATCATTTTCTAATAGTGTTGTTAAAAAATACCGGGAAGCAAAGACCCTGTTGACTTAGCTTATTTTATGTTAGCTAATTTTCAAATGTTTAACTAATCTTATTTAATCAAGCGCGAAAACAACAATTAAGAGCAGCTGATTCGGTCTTAAAAGCCCTCAGTAAAAGGGCATGGAAACCCGTTTACAGGGAGATCGCCACTGGTTTTTTAATTATAATTCAATCTTTCGTAATCTTTTTAAAGTAGATCAAATTAACAGATTTTTAGAGCCTGAACAGGGGTTGGCGAGCGTAGCTCGTAGGGAACAGAGCCCCCTAGTATATATAGAGAAAAAATACTTTTTTTTTTGAAAAAAATAAAAAAAATCTAGTTCATCCCAAGCTCATAGGTTTAAGATTTCAGAGGGGAATTTGACTGATTTTATATCTCTTTGTATATCTTAAAATAAAAACTACGTTTAGGATTCTTTCAAGTGCAAAATATAAACCACCAATGCAAGTTAATGATAGGACTTTTTTTGTACACACTAAGTGAATCCCTGTGAAATATAACGGGTAAATATATATATATATATATATATATCTATATTATTCATAATTTCAAAGTTTTTGTTGGTGGTCGGTAATGTTTATTTAATGGTTATATATATATATAGTAAGTTAAATAAGAAAATTTCTCTCATTACATTTAATATAAATTCTTAGAGAATACCATACTTTATCTTGTAATGAAACTAAAGGTGGGGGGGGGGGGGTATCTTAGTTTATTTAGAAATCATATAGCCTATATCCAGCACTATATACTCTATACTCCGTACTCTATATTTTATGACCTATATACTTTATATCAGTAACCTTTATTTTGAGATCTCAAACAGGTATAAATTCATAAGATTCCCCATCAGTCAGATCTTAAATTGTCCTCTAAAATCTTAAACCTATGGGCTTGAAAAAAAAATGGAATTTTATATTGTAGTTTTATACAGTCGAGCCCGCTTATAACGATACCGCTTAATACGATTTATTGCTTGCTTATTACGATTTGCCTAAATTTCCCTTGACGGTCGTATACTTAAACTAGCAAAGGCAGATTTAAAATGAACAAGTAATTTCAACTGCATGTTATATAAAGGTTTTTTAAAAATAATAATTAATTACCTCTGATGATTACAAATAAAATTGGACATAAAGCATCAGAATAAAGAAACAAACAAAACAAACGAACAAAAAACCGATTTTCAACTTTTCCAACCATTTGCATCTGTATAACAAGTCAGAAATGGTAAATCAAACGCGGCAAATGAGGTACTATAACTAGTTTTATAAATATTTAGATCTTGGTGCGATAGCTGTTGCACTCTTATACAAAAATGCATGAATGCAAAATTTATCAAGATTATATAATTCAGTATTTCTGAATATATAATTCAGTAATACGGAAATAATAGTACTCCATCTTAAATAGGACGTAATCACCACGGCAACCTAGAATCATTACCTATCATTGAATTCATTACGTATCATAGGATTAATAGAATGAAGAAAATTTTTATTAATATCTTTTTAAGTTGTGATTCGATTTTCATAAAATTTGAAATGACTTGACAAAATTCTGCAACGATTATATATATTAAATTTCAAACCACAGTTTTTGCACTGTTTTTTGCGGGCAGATGGACGGACCAGGCGACGACTATATATGGTGCGTATTTATATAATTACGAGCGAACCTAACAAAATACACGAAATTAATAATTTAGGATTCGTTACGAGACTCATTTTTTAATGCATTTTATAAATAAGGAAGCTTTTAATATTTACCGAATGAGTTCTACCACACGTGATTTGTACCTTGCAAAATATTGCCCTACATTTCTTGATGTAGCTTGAAAAAACGTGCAGTCTTTTTATTATTGTTATTTATTTATTCACTTATTTCTGTTTCTGATAAAAATATGTGGAGTAAGTTTCTTAGCATAGAAAAAAAAGCTTGCAAAATCCTTCTGTCTCATCTTTCGCGGAAAGTTATACACGCACCTGTGTGCTGTCTTTTTTGCTTTGACGACGCAGACTTTTCGCATATGTCTAACATAATGACAGTAACTAATTGATACTTTTCAGTTATGATATGCTGAATTGGGAACATTGCTGTTGAGAAAAAATAGTTATTTATTACTATTATTGTTCTTGTTTCTTTTCAACAGTCAATTTCAATAACGCATAGAAATTTCCTTAAATTGATTGCTTTTGCGAATATTGCCAATTACTAATTTTGTAATTACGTTTTTTTAAAGCAAATAAGCATCTATAATATTTAACAAGCACGAAAAATCTAGCATCATACATAGATTATGAAACACGGTCCAACATCTTCAGAATGTTGTTACGAAACTTCATATTTTCATTCAATGAAAGGATATATCTAAATTAACAATTTTTAAAACACATAAATGATTAAAAACCCATTTTGAGCGATAGTTTATAGACGGTGATTTATGCGAATATTTTTGGGCAGCTCTGTAAATATGACCTATAGATTTTTATATGTAGGGGAGGCTAGGGAGGGTTGACCCACTTTTTATGAAATGATTTTTTAAATACTGAACGCAAAATAAAGTTTTATGTATCATTTTATTCGTTATACAATCAGTTATCAAAATAAAATTAGCGTCATAAGCGTAACATATAAGAAATTTGAAAAATGATTGATTTTAATCATTAGAAAATAATGGGTCAAGGCTCCCCACATACGGGAGGGTTGACTCACTATATGGGAGGCTTGACCCACTTTGTTTTATATTGCAATATTTGTGAAGAGAAACAAAATCTGTTTAAAAAAAGCAAAATAACTTTATACAACATGCTTTAATTATTATAAAAAAGTATTTTTTTTAAATATGATGCTTAAACAAACCTGTTGAGACGCAATCAGGTCAGAGGGGAAAAATTTTGTTTTAAACAGGATTTTGTCTGAGCAGGTATAATTGTACAGCAGGGAAAAGGAAATTTTAACATTTAAGGCAGTATTCTGTTAGAGACAGGTTCCGTTTTCATAGTGTTTCGTGTTATTATGTCCGGATTTAGAAGCCACTGTCCCGCTTTTTTTTTTCCTTGTCCTATTTTTTGTGACATTCGACCTGACAACTCTAGTTGTCACATAGTTTGGCTTCATCTCACTGTATTCACCCTGGTGAAATTTGTCTACATACCTTCCTAAAGTTTTTCGATCGATGCTATGTTCTTTTGCAGCCGCATGAGCACTTAACTTATCATTAACATGATTTAAACCTTTAAGGGGCAAAATACTTTCAGTACTAAAATGTTGAAGTAAATGACTGGCTCCGGAATTTAAGAACAAATTTATTTGGAAATAAGAAAAAGGCTATATTTCACATACATATTAAATGGAAAAGATTTTAGGAAAATTCTGGTGCCATTGTGACATTTCGGAATTAAAATTAAGTGGTTTTATAAACATACCACTGCCCCTGAAAGGGTTAAGACTACTACTTTCATCCTTTCTAGTCCTTTGTAGTCTTTCCCACTGTTTCTATTTACCTGCCATTTTCTAGCATTTTTCACATCTTTCTTTAGTCAGAAAGCATGTCTTTTTCTTTTCCATCCCACCATTTTACTGTAGCTTTATAGAATAAATTTACATTCTTTTATATATATAACCATTAACTTTTCATTATGCAAAGTGTATAATAAAAAGATTTCCAAAACCACTTAATTAAGGGAGTCATGAGCATCTTGTCACGCCTCCTTCACATTGACTGGGTTAACCCTCCCTGACATATACTGGGTCAAGTCTCCCTACATAGACCTTTTCTAAAGAATAGCACATTGTTATGTTAAGCCTAACTTACTGTACAATATTTATGCCTGGAATGAAAGCTCGATATTTCTGCATTACTTTAAACCTACTAACTTAAATTTCTATGATATAATTTATCTGAAAAAAGCTTACAAAGTATTTCTAAAAAACACAACTTTTGGGTTGAAAACTTCTCACAATTGATCTTTCCACACCTATTTCGATTATATCTACGAAACGAAGACTGTTGTTTTAGCATTCCAGTAGCTTTGGTTGACACCTATTGATAAAACTCTGAAATTCTTTTATACATGAAAATCGATAGGTGGGTCAAGCCTCCCATATGGTCAACCGTCCCTAGTCTCTACTATAGGAAACTAAAATTTAATTTAGCTAAAAAAATGCATAAAAACTAAAAACTCTTTCTGGCAATTACCAACAATAAACAACAGATGTATTTATATCATTTTGCGCATGACAGTATGAATTTATTTATATTATATTCATACTTCATAATATAATTTAGGTTCATCTCAAAAATGCATAACACATTTGAAAACGCACTTTCAACAAATTCCATCCATAGAAGATAATTAATTCGAATTATTATGAGTATGGGTTATGGGGATTGTATATGGGGATTGAAAAACCCTGAATTTATACACACTACATAATATAATAAGATCTAGTTAAACTTGAAAACGTACAACACAAACTAAAAAGCATTTTTTGGAGTTATTGGTCATAGACGATAACATAATTTATTTTGTTTGTGTGTGTGCGTGTGTTATTCTAAACAAAGAATGGGTGTTACATGCCTATATTTTCTATAGAGAAGATTTTTTCGCACGCCTCAAAAACGTATATCAGTTTCTAAAAGCGCAGTTGAAACAATGGCTGTCTACATACAACAATGCAATCGAATTCTTTTCTGTTTCCCTATAACTGAACCATTAAATGCTACTGTCACCATTTAGTATAGGAAACATGCTATTGTGCATATCAGCATTTTATATAAATTTTATAGTATTTGAGGTAGTAGGACATCATTTAAATGTACATCAAATAATTTTCGTCCATACACCGCGTAATGTATCCGAATTCTTTTGTGCGTCCATGTAAGCAAACTATTAATGCTATACACTTGATTTTCAATAGACAGACGAACCGAAGTCATAAATACTTTTTAACTATGTTGGAAAGCATAACATAAAGACGTGTCCCGATTTTTGAAATTCGATTTGTGACCTGAGTAACTAAAGGTGAAAATTCTAATGCAAACACTATGTGCAACAATCTTTCATAATCGGGCTACTCATTGCTGCAGTGTATCTAGTCAGTCGACACTCGCATCCTCCTCTTAATTCCGCCAACAGCAATGAATAAGCTATAAGCCACCTCGGTTGCCGATGTAATCAAATGCCCCAACATTCCGAAACCCGATTTTTGGTGTGATTCATTTAAGAAAACCCGCTTTAATATTTTTTTCCCGGTGGGTCCGGTTAGGCATTGCCGCGAAGTAAACTAAATAGTTCCCCGACCCGGATCCGTATGGATCCATGCGGTCCTTCGAAGGAGGTCGCATAGCGACCCCCAGCCCTCCAAAGCACCAAGCGACGCCATGTCGTCACGACAACAAACCCGTCAGTCATAACTGCTGTGCATGGGACATGCAAGGCCAAACTACAACCTAGAACTTCACAAAATCCGTGCTGCAGCCTGATTTGTTCGCCCCACGGACTGTTGTGGCGAGTTCGATTCTTAAGAAAACGCTTGCACCCGGGGCGACGCCGCATACTTGTGACAGAGCCTAAAACTTACCACCATGTGGCCATTCCAGGCGAAACCATCTCAACTTTGCCTGCCACTGACAACGACATCGTCAAGCCGACAACCTATCACCACAACGAAATCGTCCAGGCCTGACTACGTAAGGACAGGCCATGCATCATGGAGGGATCCTACTACTTGCCACTAGCCAAGCATCGAGGTGATGCAACAGCCCCCTCAGGTACCCAAGATGGGTAGTTCCAGGCAGTGGTGTAGTCGTTAAAAAACAGAGGGTATACGCTCTAAGCAGAGGGTATACGCTCAAGGCAGAGCGTATACCCTACAGTGTATATACTATAGCTTTCTTGAGAAACAGAGAGCATACAGTGTTCCTTAAAAAAATCCAGAATGTATACGGCGTATACCCCCGTATCCCAGGTACCCTACTTAGAGGGACCTAAATTAGACATCCGTGTTTCAGTCTACCACCATCGACATCAGTACGTTAGTCTACTACCAGCGCTGAAGGCATTACGACTCAAGAGGGTCACAGTGTGCTCCCTTAGGTGCCGAAACAAGTCCGGCACCCTGCCTAGAGGCTAAGAGAATAGAACGGTTCGCTTCTAAAAAGCAAGGCTCAGAGCCGCAGCATAGACCCCGACTAGGCACACTGTGTACGTATCAAGGCTTGTTTTCCAACAAACAAGTTACAATTCCACATGTCCCTCGTAAATCAAGGCTCTAAATGCTCTGGATATCACTAATTTCTTGCAGTTTATTTCTCCATCTTTAATCACAGATAATTCTGTCATTAGATAAGGCGAAGAAAATTACTTTAAAATACTGGCGTCCAGAACATTTGAAGCTCCAAATTACGCTGGACACATGGCAACACTAATCACAATCCTTCTATATGTTTTATTTTTGACTTTGCACCTTGCATTAGCATTTTACTTGCAAATTTTGATTTCTGTGTCATTTTTATTAACACTTGCCAACATAGTTGAAAAATAGTCATGAGTTTTTGTTGTTCCCTCAGTCTAAGTTTCCTAAATGCACTAGGGTTTGAAAGAATTTTATGTTACTCATTTTAAATCAAGCATTTGCAATCTACAGGAGCCGAAATATTGAGAACGTTTTAAATTATCTGAGATGATGTCACGATTTTTTCTCCGCAAAGCAATGATACACTGATGAACGAAAGTATTGCATATTTCAATAAATCATTGTTTTCTTAAAAAATTTTGTTTGAAAGCGTTGAAAATTAATGCACATAATAAGAAAACAGTATGCAAACTAGAGGTAATTATGATTCTTTTTAAACCAATTAAAGCAGCAGTTTTAGAGAATTGGACTACAAAAGAGTCAATGGCAAAGTAGCTGGATATTGAGAATGGATGACTCATTTAATTTGTTGTTGTTTCTATTAGTGATTTCGATCATTTTTGTTGATACATTTGATATGTTTTTGTTGATTACGTACCAAATGGATGAATTTACGCGTGGTTGTGTTATCGGTATGATGGAGTCTGTCTAGTGTCATGCCGATGTTAGCGAAGCTGATCGTATCGACCAATCTACGATTTCGAGATTACGGCAACGCTGCATTTCAACAAGAAATGCTAGCCCTGGAAAGAGGTCATCCGCGTATAATAACACCATCAGATGACCGATTTGTGGTATTAACGGCCCGCTGAAACCGACCAATGCCAGCAAGAACTTTATCAGCAGAGTTAAATACCGTCGGCCGGCCTCTACTTTCACTACAAACTGCATATATGCGACTTAGTCAACATGATCTTTATGCCAGACGTCCGACAATTATGTGTCCCACTTACCTCACGTCACAGGCGTGATCGGTATCAATGATGCAGAGGTAACGGTCCATTGATTTTAATTCCGCCCCATACGTGTATGCTACCTCCGTGTGTTGGTGCAATTCGCACATAAATGTTGGGTCATCTAATGGTGGTGTTATACGCGGACGACTTTCTATAGGACTTCTACTAGAATTTCCTGTTGGAATGAAGCATTGCCACAGTCTCGAAACTGTAGATTGGTCGATATCAACAGCTTCGGCAACATAAGACTAACACCGGTTCACAAGTAAATTCATCCATTTGAAAAGTAGTTAACTTATTAACAAAAATGAATTAAACCATCATTAGAAACAACAACAAATTAAAAGAGTCATCCATTCGCACAACCCGACTACTTTGCAATTGACGTTTTTGTCGTCCAATCCTCTGAAACGGTTGATCTGATTGGTTTAAGAAATATCATAATTATCCCTAGTTTGCACCCTTTTTCTTATTACATATGTGAATTTTCAACCTTTTCCACGAAAACCTTTTTCAGAAAACAACGATTTATTAAAATATGCAGTACTTTTGGACATCAGTGTATAAACAGTATACTGTAATAATCATGGGTAATCTGATACGCTTGAAATTTCTAGGCTATGTTAAAAATGCCCGGGAGGCAGCGACATTTTTCACTTAACCATTTTACACAAGTTTATTTACAAATGTGTAATTGATTTCACTTAATACGGAAATAAGTTGTCAGCTCTCGCAGCAGTAGTGGTTGGGAACCGAAAAATCCCCCAGTGAAAAAGAAATGAATTACAATCTGATCACAGAAGATCGCCGCTGGTCGTGATAATATCATTCCGAGGCTAACGAAAAAGACAGGCTACCGCGGTGCATCCCAGGTGTCTTTTTTTAGAGACCGCTACAGTGACGCGATGCTCTTTTCGTACACCTGCATTGGTGCATTCGAGCATCACGTGGCTCCAGCGGTCTGTAAAAAAAGATACGTAAAATGCACCGCGGTAGCCTGTCTTTTTCGTTAGCCTCGATATCATTCAATATTATGTAATCGCTAATAGGTATTTTTTTCTTTTTAACAGAGCAAATTAGTATGTTTTTAGAACTTGCGGGTGTGCACGGGTGTTGGCGAGGTAGCTTTTAAGGAGAAGAGCTGCCTAGTTTTTAAAAAATACGTTCTGCTTAAGTTTTATGTAAGAAAACATCCCTTCCCCAAAATCAGTTTTAAAATTTTATTAATTTTTCTTCGTTTTTGATTTTGAAAATTATAATAAAATTTATTCTTGACAAAAGATTTAAGATAATTAAACACTAAAAGAGTAATAATTAAGAATTTTCGTCAGATGGTCAGAGCCTCTCTGTCCTCGTTGAAGACAATTTTTAATTATTTTGTTCTATTATGTTCGTACGTTTAACAATTATTTTAAACGGTGTTTGAGAGGGCAAACCCCACCCCCTCTCCTCCAAATGAAGAAAAATAATAAACTGAATTTTCAATAAATTGTTATATTGCTGTACTGCTTTTTATGAAGATATACTTAAAAATTATTTTCTATGTGAAGTTCTGATTTAAAAAAACAAACAGATCAATTTATTTCATTTTTATATTCCCCATTTAAAAGAAGAAAAAAATGGATTGCAGCTACATCTGTTCGGATAGCTTAGTCCTTCTTAAATTTTATGCTGTAGACGTCCATATTGACAAACAAATATATGCAGTGTTTTGTGTAGGCATAATTAGTTTTATGATGAATATGTAATGCCAACATAAAGAAAAACATATTCACATTAAATTTAGAGCATTTGCGTTTGCCCTTGCTACATTTAACTCTTCTGTATTTTACTAAAGAATGTTTTTTATGAAACCTTGAAGTATCTGAAAGCTAAATTGACTTTGTTTATTCAGTAATTTACGTTAATTTTTTAGCGCCACGTAATCATCCTAGAGTATTAATTTTTCTATTTATTATATCGGTATTCTGTGTCCTTCACGACCATTCATCGTTAATACGCTAATCGTGTTTTCTTTGACAAATGATGTTAATTTACTTTTAACCTCCTCAGACCCCGTGTATCCTATAGGATACACATCTTTACATTTTTTTTCGCGTATAAAAATAATATTTAAAAAAGAGAAATTTGTGCGCATGGAACCTAACAGATAGCAGCACTAAAGCAAAATAGCAATTTGATTCTTAGAGCAATTATTTGGCGGGATATGTCTAATTTAAAAATGGCTTGCAGCAAAAATTTCAGCAGTTTATTTCGGAAAAAAGGTAAGCATTATTATTTAAAAAATAATTGATCTTCTAACCTTTATTTATGAAATAAATTAAAAATAGATGAATGAAGTTTATTCTAGTACAAAATATTTTTAAATAATGTGTAATTTTAATAGTATGAACTAGTTTTATAATTGATGTATCCTATAGGATACATGGGGATTGACTCTAACACGTAATGTTATTTTTTTATGTTGTCTAAAAGATACATTGGCACTAAATGACAGTAAAATTGGCATGAATATTTACTATAATGAACATAAATTAAGGTTATTAAATAACGGGAATGTTTTTAATCAGTGTTAATTTCAGATATTTTTCTCCGGGATGGATTTCTGCTGCTCTGAGGGGGGAGAGACATTGTAAAGCTCCGGGAGGTAAATTGCGCTGCACCAATGGATTTTATGTGCATTAAAAAGCATAAAATCTCAAACCTTCCGGGGAGGATATTTCAATGTCCCCCCCCCCCCCCCTGAATTCAACTCCGTTGAATTTAAAAAAAATCTCGTTTGATGGATGGATCTTTCCAGTCTTCACATTCTTTTTCTTTCTTCGGATGGATCATTGCAGCTCCAGGGCGATATTTTAGAGATCCGGTTTGGAAATTGCAGTTTTGTCCATTAAAAAGCATAAAATCTCAAACCTGCCTGTGGGGACATTTCAATGTTCCAGAGAAGATCCCCCTCCCCCCGCTGACCACTACCTGAATTCAACAATAATTTTAATGATATTTTTACATGTGTAGTAATACGGTGAAACATTATTATTTTAAAAATGCAGGACTTTCTGAAGCAGAAATTCTTGAATTTTGGATTGTCATCAGACAGTGAGGTGGATGAAGAGATAGCTGAGTTTGTAAGTGATGAACTGATTAGTCAGTCAAAAGATGAAGATGAAGAAACAGACGGAACTAATGGTAATGACTCACCAAGAAGAGTGTTTTTGAAAAACAAAAAAGATTTTGAGCCTCTACCTCCAGCTCCAGAATTTGAACCCGAAGCTATAAATTGCACTTGCAAACCTCCCAAAGAATATGTTGAAAAATATTTAGACGATAGTATATTTTCAGAAATTGCTGATCTGACTAATCGGACATAGTTTTTGGAGAAAGGTAAGCAACTAAACACTTCCTTGCATGAAATTAAGATTTTTTTCGGTGTATCAATTGT
The DNA here is from genome assembly GCA_963932465.1 of Maratus speciosus. Classification (NCBI taxonomy): domain Eukaryota; kingdom Metazoa; phylum Arthropoda; class Arachnida; order Araneae; family Salticidae; genus Maratus; species Maratus speciosus. The sequence continues at coordinate 57,442 of CAWVRF010000979.1, read as the reverse complement.
AATGTCCTATCTAAAGTTTCCACGAATTCGTATGTACTGGGCAAGGCACACTAGAGTTGATTTATTTGCATCCAAAATGAATTGTGATCATTATTTTTTAATTCGCCAGAATCTGAAAATTGTCGAAGAGACACAGATGGAGAAAAAGATAAATTTTGGAAAATACGTCCTGTAATTAATTCTGTTCGAAGGGGATGTTTAACAAACCCACATTCAAGAATGGATGCATGTGATGAACAAATGATAGCTTTTTGGAGGCATACTACTATGAGGCAATACGTTTACGGGAAACCAAATCCATGTGGATTAAAAAATTTTGTTGCAACTTACCCTGATGGTTTACCCCTAGATTTTTTTCTATACGAAGGAAAAGGTTATACAATCACAGCTAACGGAAGTGAAGATCATCTAGATATTGGAGTGAAAGTGATAGTACGCTTGTCGGAAAATCTTCCTGAAGGATCGCATATATTTGCAGACCGTTATTTCATGTCAGTTCCTTTACTTGACATATTACATATTAAAGGTTTATAAGTTACAGGTACGATAAGGAAATATTCCTAAAGCTGCAGAATTTTCTTCTGGTGCTTCGTTAAGAAAACCTGGAAGGTGTTCTGTGGACCAACAAATAAGAAATGGATTGTCAAATTGCATTGGTAAAGTGGTTTGATAATAAACCAATAATTATTGCTTCGTCAGTCTTAGGTATAGAACCAAAAGATATTTGTAAACGTTGCTGTAAAAAGAATAAATGCTTCATAGATGTGAATTGACCAAATATTGTAAAAGAATTCAATATAAACATGGGAGGAGTTGACCTTGTTGATAGGATAATTAGTTTCTATAAAATATCTGCAAAGAGAAGAAAGTGAACTGTAAGAAAAATATTTCATTTTGTAGATTTTTCATTGGCTGCTGGGTGGACAGAGTATCGACGAGCAGCACGGTATTTGCATACTGATAACAAAAATACTTTATATTATTTGGAATTTCGAGAACGAGTCGCCGAAGCGTTCACAGTAAGGATGACCAGATTGATTCAGTAATGAATAATGAAGTTTCAGAAACATATTCTGACATTGAATTTATGTCTCCATTGAAAAAGAAAAGAAGGAATCCCTGCCCTGAACCAGCTCCTGAATTAAGAAAAATGTCTGCATCCCACCTTCCTGAAATTCCACAGTAAACAAGTATATCACGTTGCAGATATCCTGGCTGTAACTCTACAAAAGCTAGAACCACGATGTACTGTTTGCAATACGTTTCTTTCTCTCACGAAGGAAAGGAACTTCTTCATGAAATATCATCAATTGAAAAGTAAAGACATTTTTATAACAAATTCTTAAATTAATTTAAAAAAAAAATGTAAACAAAAGTAAAAAGAAAAAGTAAATAATTTTTCTATATGTTAATATATGATTTGTATAGTCCATTAGTAATAAAAAGTTATTAAATGCATAATTATTTCTCATTTTTCATTGTTTTTTGTCATGCAAGCAATTCATAACAAATTGTCAGAAAATGTACTCATTCAGTCCCCATGTATCCTATAGATACATCAAATTTAAGGTACAAAAAATAAATTTAAATTTTTTTCGCTTTTAATTTTTTCTTAGTTAGCAGTCTGTTAATATAAATTCATAACTAAAGTAGAAAAAATTATAAAAATAAATGTTGGGGTCTGAGGAGGTTAAGGCAACTTGACCCTTGATGATCTTATACATAATTTTTTTCCAAATAGAAAAAATATTTTTTATATTATAATAATAAAAAAATAGTATTAATAAAATATAATAATCACAATTGATTCCCTTTTTTGTGGGGGTGGGGGTGGGGGATGGAAGCTAATCTGTTGCCACCATTTTGAAGAAATTTCATTAAAAGTTTTTCATAAAAATTTCATTCAAAGTTCATAAGAAGTTTCAGTATTTAAGAGGGTTACTATGGGAAGAGCCAGCCTCTATAATAAAACATATACCTATTTCTGAAAACAGTTATTCAGAAGCGTGGGAAAAATTGCTGTCGAGATATGATAAGAAAAAACAAATTGTTTCCACTTTAGTTAAAACATTCTTGGACATTCCCCCCATCACTCAAGTGAATGCATTTAGCTTACGCTGTTTATCAGATGTATCAAATGAAGTAATTAGAGGCCTTAAATCAATCGACGAAAAGGCATCTGGCCGTGACTTATGGCTAATTCATATTTTATTACAAAAGGTTGATTCTAAAACAAGGGAGGAATGGGCAAAATTGACCTCAAGCGAAGACTTTCCGTCTTTTGATCAATTTATTCAGTTTATAAATGATAGATGTTCATCTTTAGAGTTGTATAAAAGTGAAAATGAAGGTTCGCATAAACAAGAGAAACAATATAACGTCAATAGATCTTTTTTCCAGCGGCATTAGCAAATGTTTACTTTGTAAATTTAATCACTCACTTTACAAGGGTGTTAAATTTAAGGAATTAAGCACCAGGGATAGGAGACAGTTTGTTAAGAAAAACAAGTTATGCAGTAATTGCTTGTCTGACAAGCACACTACCTGGCAATGCAATTCCTCTTACTCTTGTCACAATTGCAAGCTGAAACATCATACTAGTTTATGCGAAAATAAGCTGCAAAATTACGCAATATCAACTTCTCGTTCAAATGAAAAACAGAGCCACAAAAACAAACCTGATTCAGAGGCCGGTTTGATTCCGGATGAGAATAAAAAGGAAATTTCTCCTTCCATAAATGCAGTTCAAACATCTTTAGCACTTTTGCCCACTGCTAGTGTATATATTAATGATTGCATGGGTCAAAAGCACACTTTAAGAATCATGTGTGATAGTGGATCAGAGTCTACGTTTGTTTCTAAATCCTGCATGAAAATGTTAGGAATTAAATGGAAAAACGCTAGGTTCCCCGTAAAAGGCCTGTCTAATTCAAAGATTACAGTAACTAAGGGTTACGTAATGTTTGATCTTACATCAATTTATAATGCTGACACCAAGTTGGCTGTGAAGGCATTTATTTTAGATGATTTAACTGCTCCGTTACCAGCGGAAAAAAATACATGAGAAGCATTTTTCGCATTTAAAGAATATAAACTTAGCGGATCCACATTTCGAGACACCAAATAAATTAGACATTATTTTAGGATCTGATTATTTCTTTTCTATTTTGCTTCCTGGTCAAGTAACAGATACGCAGAGCAATTTAATTTCTCAAAATTCAATTTTGGCTTTCTGGTATCAGGGAAAATGCCACATTCTAGTACATCTCCAAATTCGATACATAATTTGCACATTTATGAAGTTAGTATTGATAAAGAATTAAAGCGGTTTTGGGAAGTAGAAGAAGCATTTAATAAGAATACTCAAATGTTGTCACCTGAAGAGCAATTTGTTGAATCACATTTTCAGGAAAATTATTCAATTACTTCCGAGGGTCGTTTTGTGGTTAAGTTACCTTTTATTCAATCTAAATCAGAATTAGGTAATTCTAAACCTGCCGCAATTTCTCGCTTGCTTGCTATGGAAAAGAAATTTAGAGAAAAACCAGAATTTGAAAATCAGTACAAAGAGTTTATGTACGAATATGAAGAATTAGATCACATGGAATTAGTTACACAAAATGAAATTAATAATTATGAAAACAAACACTACTTTCTTCCTCATCATGCGGTTATTAAATCTTCTAGTATCACTACTAAATTAAGGGTAGTTTTTGACGCTTCATGCAAAACTTCAAGTGGTGTTTCCTTGAATTCAATTTTGGGTGTAGGCCCTAAGTTACAACGGGACATTTTCGAAATCTTACTTAATTTTCGATTTCCGAAAATAGTCTTTTCTGCGGACATAGAGAAAATGTACCGCCAGATTTTGGTTGCCGAAGAGGATCAAATTTATCAGCAAATAGTTTCTATGTCTAATCCTAATGAGGAAATAAAAAATTACAAATTGAAAACTGTCACATATGGTTTAGCGCCAGCATCTTTTCTGGCAACTAGATGTATAAAACAAATCGCTCAGGATTATACAAAAAATCCTTGCATTTCGCGCATGTTAGAAGAGGATATGTACATGGATGACTTATTATCCGGTACGAATACTGTTAGGGAAGCAATAGAAACTTGCAAAGAAATTACAGATTGTTTAGACGCGCATGGTTTCCACTTAAGGAAGTGGAATTTAAATTCACAGGTATTTCTTAATGAATTTATAGATTCTTCTAGCACTGAATCAAAGTTTGAAATCCTTCCTAGTGACAACGGAAGCTCCAAAGTTCTAGGCTTAAGCTGGAACTCTTCATCGGATAGTTTTATTTTCATAACTGCATTAACACTCACTCCACCTCTTACAAAGAGACATATTTTAGCTGAGTCTGCACGTATTTTCGACCCGCTAGGTCTAATTTCGCCCTGTACTGTAACTTTAAAGGTATTTTATCAGAAACTTTGGCTTACAAAAGGGGACTGGGACTCTATTATACCGCAACACCTTACAGACGAATTGCTACAATTTCAAATTTCCTTTAACGGACAAAATCAATTGTCTGTTCCTAGATGTGTCACGATTTCATCCGGTAACCTATTTGAATTACATGGATTTTCTGATGCCTCAACATTGGCATATGCTGCCGCAATTTATTGCCGACAAAGTTATAAGGGGAAAACAAACTCTTTTCTCTTAGTTTCTAAAACTAAAGTTGCTCCAATCAAGCAGATTTCAGTGCCAAAATTAGAGCTTTGCAGTGCGCACCTACTATCTAAGCTGTTCCGTTCCGTCATGGAAACATTACAAGTTCGATATTTTCGCCTGGACGGACTCAAAAGTCGTCCTTACTTGGTTATCTGCACATCCGCGTAAATGGAAGACTTTTGTCGCGAATAGAACATCTCAAATCACCGAAAATCTACCTACGAAGCACTGGAGACATGTCCCATCCAAAGAGAACCCCGCAGATATCGCTTCACGCGGTATTGATCCAAAATGTCTTCCAGGTTGCGATTTGTGGTGGAAGGGGCCAAGTTGGCTGGTTTTGGACCCATCCAATTGGCCCAAAGACGACTCAAATGCTGAGGAATTTGATGATCAAATCAAAGCCGAACAAAGGTCTGATCCAATATTTTCCTTTCACGCTCGCACATCAAATGATCTATTTGATAATTTGTTTCAAAGGCACTCTTCGCTTGCAAAAATTATTCTCATTTTGGCATATTGCCAAAGATTTATCAGAAAATGCAAGAAGTCTAGTCTAACAAAACAGAAATTTCTTCACCACTTCTTACTTACAAAGAAACAAAAGATGCCGAAGAGAATATTGTTCGTTGGATTCAGAATTCTTACTTTCAGGAAGAATTTAAATGTATCCAAGAACAGAAAGCTTTTCCAAAGAAAAGTGCGTTACAATCCCTCCACCCATTTATTGATGATAAGGGTCTGTTACGGGGGGGAGGACGCTTACAAAATTTTCACTATTATCATTTAATCACAAACATTCATTAATCTTGCCCTCACAGCATAAAATGGCTGAGTTATTAATACAGCAACAACACATTGCCCATTTACATGCTGGGCCTTCACTGCTATCTCACATCATAAGACAATCTTATTGGATAGTTGGTGGAAAAAAGATCATTAACAAATGCATCAATAGATGCTTAAAATGCTACAGGTATAAAAGGTCCATTGCAACCCCTCAACTAATGGGGAATTTGCCAAAGCATCGAGTAACCCTGGAACGTCCATTTTTCTCCAGCGGTGTTGATTACGCAGGCCCTATATCTATTAAATTTAGTAAGGGTCGGGGTGAAAAAACAACTAAGGGAAATATAGCTTTGTTTATTTGTTTGGCTACAAAAGCTGTGCATATTGAAGCTGTGAGTGATATGACAGCTGAGGCATTTATCGCTGCCCTTCGACGTTTTAGTGCAAGGCGAGGTGCCCCACGGCATCTTTATAGCGACAACGGCACCAATTTTGTCGGTGCATCCAGAAAGTTGGACAAAATTTATGAATTGTGGCGTTCATTTACAAATAATGAAATAATGTCACATTATCAAGCTGAAAACTCCCTGGAATGGCATTTCATCCCTCCTTCTGCCCCTCATTTTGGCGGGATTTGGGAGGCTGCGATAAAATCGGCAAAGTATCACATCAAGCGAGTCATAGGAGAGACATTGCTCACTTTCGAAGAGCTGGCGACGTTACTCGTCCAAATAGAATCCTTGCTAAACTCGCGGCCGTTTATACATTTAAACGATAATGATGCTGATTCAATAAATGTTCTCACTCCCTCACATTTTCTAACAGGGGATGTTTTGCATTCCATACCCGATGAGTCAGCAACCCCGACAACGAATCTAAAGAAACGATGGGAACTGATCCAAAACATGAAAGCTGGATTTGCCAAACGGTGGACCAGAGAATACCTGGCCTCGCTGCAACCCAGAGTTAAGTGGAAGATCGCGGACCTAACATCGAAGACTAACAGCGAAGACCTAACATCGAGGTGGGTCAGATAGTGTTACTCATGGACGCAAATCAAGCGCCTGGAACTTGGCCGTTGGGTCGCATTACGGAGGTCCACCCAGGCAGTGATGGACTCAACAGAGTGGTGACTGTGCAACGCGGGTCTTCATTAGTCAAGCGTCCAATCAACAAAATAGCATTACTCCCTCAGTATCAGGACTAAGGCCCTGATAGGGGGGGAGCATGTTCAGTGAACATACATTTTTCGCAATTATTATTATTTAAGAGAAACCTTATTGATGCTAATCTAAAAGCATTTATCAATAATAAATAATAGATCATTTTCTGTGCAGACACAAATATCTACTTAATATAAACAATCCAACAGCTTCATCATTATTGTGAAATATGTTCCTTTAGCAATTAGCAATTTTGAAGCTATAATTCATATAAGTCATCTTTTCTACCTGGACATTTTCTCAGTTGTTTATAATAACTTATCATTTAATATCATATCAAGATACTTTTCTATTTAGACATTTTCTCAGTTGTTTAAAATTAATTATTGTGATTTATATGTGTTGATAAAGGACACTTCCTGGTTTCAGTGCATTTTTACATTAGAAGAAGGAGTTGAACTCGAACATTCACACTGTACGCAACAGCACATCTTTCTAGCTGTAATTTCATAAATTTTGCAACCAGGCATCCAAAAATCCTGGCCCTTGTTAAACCGCATTTCTGTATCTGGACGATGTCAATCTACATTTATTTAAATATAATGTTATTTACATCTCGTGTCATTTTACTAGTTCCATAAACACACACAGTTTTCCAAACAAGTACATTTTTTTCTCTATACGACGGTGTCAAAAGTAATATTGTGGGATGCTTAGAAGTTTAAGAATGAAATTTCGTTTAAAATTGGTCCAGGAATATTAATGTTTAATCCATGGCGTACGTAATGTATGACCAGTTCCGCAGAAGTTTAAAAATTTACAGTACCGAAAAATGTAATCCATGGCGTACGTAATGTACGATCAACTCCGTGCGATTTTTTATGTCGTAAATTTTAGTCTTAAAAAAAATCGTTTTCCAAATGGTCGTTGTAATTTGTTAAATTGCATTTTTTTTAAAACTGATATAATAATAATAATAATAATAATAACAATAATAAACTCCTAGTTCTCGAAGCGTCTTTAAAATGGCATCTGAGCTCTTTGCAAATTATCCTTTACACACTTCGTGAAATACGTTAAAGATAACTGAGATAGTGTCTCAGAAGGAAAAGTAAAAAATCCCAATAAAGCTCTGTCATAATTCATTATCTTCAAAGGGATTTTAAAGGATCAAATTCAGGGAATGTTTTTGAAGTTCCGGTAAAAGTGATGAGTCTCGTTATCTAGTGAAAACATTGTCTTGTTTCTAGGTTAAAAGGTCTGGCGAAAATTTCACGGATGGCTTCTCGTATCTATTTGTTTTTCGTTATTATCTGTTCGGAAATAGGTGTGAAAAGTCGAGCTGAGCGTAAAAGGTGAAATGTCGTGGGTGTGTTTATTCTGTTATGCATAGAAAAGTAAATTAAAAAGAAAAGTAAAAATTATTATTATTTTTTTTTAATACAGGGTGCAATATGTTATCTATCGCCGACCTTTAATTTCTCAACCGTTGGTCGTAGACATATAGTTCCAATTACAAAAACGTTTCAAATGAGGTAAATATTCATGTTGTGGCATTATTTAAAGTGAAAATTTAATTTTATAAAAATTACGAAATCTAACTTTTTATACAGTCCCCCCGTCCCTATAGTTCTATTTAGTAAAAGTTTACACATATCATAAAAGATATAACCCAAAAAGTTTGACATCTGTACTACAAAAATTTACACAGTTATTAAATTTCAAAGTTTGAGACTTTTGCACATGATTTTGTCTTTCATTGAGGGATCAGTTAAAAGATGAATTAAAGTAATTCGAGATCAAAATCAGGGTGCAATTCCGATGCCATTTATCAAGTCCTTAGTAAGTATGTTTTATTTTCCGGTTGTCGATTCTACCTACTTTGACATTTGAATGTTGTTCGACCCATAAAAGTTAGCTCAAATTTTTAGATGAAATAATTCTCTTTGGTGATTCCCCGATTTGGCGATACCGGCTAAAGGTGGTTTCGCCATAAAAAGGACATTGCACCCTGACTTTGATCTCGAATTACTTAAATTCATCTTTTAACTGATCCCTCAATGAAAGACAAAATCATATGCAAAAATATCAAACTTTAAAATTTAATAACTGTGTCAATTTTTGCAGTACAGATGTAGAACTTTTTGCGTTATATATGTTGTGATATGTGTAAACTTTTACTAAATATAACTATAGAGACTGGAGGACCGTATAAAAAGTTAGATTTCGTAATTTTTATAAAATTGACTTTTTACTTTAAATAATGCCACAACATGAATATTTAGCTCATTTGAAACGTTTTTGCAATTGGAACTATATGTCTACGGCCAACAGTTGAGAAATTAAAGGTCGGCGATAGATAACATATTGCAGCCTGTATAAGTTTTCAATGTTTATCTTAAAAAATCCCGCCTGATTACATGACTGCAATTCGTGTCGTTCGAAAAAATTCCCGTTTCAACACTTCAATTTAGCGTGGACTTCGGTTATAATATTCATCGCTTTGTTTTGTACTTGAAAGAAAGTGCAAAGTAGAGAATTTATTAAAATAAATACATAATTTTTGTTCTGTTTCTTTTTTACTATATGGCAACAGGAAAGGAAAAAAAAACATTATTTGAACTATCTATTCAGGATTTCTAAATTGTTTCCTCATCGTGTAATCATAATTTAAATAATGTTAAAAAATTATATGATAAAAGATTTGTAAAAAACTACATTAAACTCTTTATTTTTCATTTATATTTTCTACAGTTTAGGGTTTAAAATATTGCGTTGTTACCGTTTCACAGCTAGTTGGCCTATTTTGGCGCATCATTAACTCATTCCAGTGTTGATATAACTCGTACACGTGCACAGTTGTAATCCTAAAGAATTTTTGGTGATTTATCACCTGTGACCGGCTATCGAAACACTACCTTAAAATCAAGTTATTAATTTATAATTAAGTTCTAAAAACATTAAAATGTTGTATTGTCATCGGAAACACACCTGTGGACGTAATCTTTATAATTCTTGCATATCAGGAAGTGAATGAAAAATCTAATACAAAATTTCATCGTTACATCCACGAACCAAGTTAAGAAAATAAAAGAGCGTAGAAATGGTCACCAAAAAAAGGGGTCCGATAATGAATAAATAATATCACTTCACAATACACAAGGGTACGCCAAACGTGATATGAATGCCAGGGTGCACAATACTCTGAACAGGTGCAATACACCCGAAATTCGCAGACTTGCACATGCAACCCAATGCTGTTGGCTAGTTCCATGGGTTTTTGTAGTATAAGACACATAGTTGATAACTGCTATGCTTTTTGGCCACCGTTATTTTCGAAAAGTTTTCTTCGCCTTATTCAATTAATGAGATATCTCCAATAAAATGAATTACATTATTCCGTTCTAAAATACTGTTAGTCAAAAATCGTAGCAATTTTTACCTGTGTGACTTACACTACAAGTACGCATGAACTAGCCTGTAATGAATGCGATACCGTCAGATAATCGAAGTTTTTCTTAAAATATTGAAATATTAACGGAGTATTTTTCAAATTTGGGTGTTACTGTAATGCATTTATCGAAAATATAGCTTCAAGTCGATGCGCATATACATTTATTGTTGAAATTGCATTTCCTGTATTTTACTGATCAGATAAAATGTATGGCATCCCCCTGTTCATCCAAATCGATGCGCCTGCATGAAATGTGTATAGTTTCGTTTGATAAATTAGAAAAGGCATATAAGAGATTCTGCGGATAGGATGCTACATCATTTTGTGGAATCAGTGTAGGTCTAATGGGGAAGGCTTGTGATTTTAGTGTTTTCAAAAAAGGCCAGTTTGCATGCGTCCGGCTGCTTAAAATGAGTACTACATTTGAAGCTGCTGAAATGATCTGATGATGTACTTGGAATTAGCTGTACAGATTTTGGCTTAATTTTCTTGAATAGTTCGAAAAATGTAAAACATTTTCTTTCATTTCATAAACTTTTTTTTAGACCTTCAAACGATTTTTAAATTTTATCATTCATTGAAAAAGAAATCAATGCGCCTGCATGAAATGTGTATAATTTCGTTTGAGGAATTAGAAAAGGTGTGAGAATACTTCTCACAGTATTTAAATTTGGTTTATTTTTATTTCCTTTCAGCTATTTTTTTGCATCGATGTCTATTTAAACTCAATCTTTACGCCGCGATGTTGACGCTTTTATCCCTCACCGTAAAGCAAGTTCATTTTTCACCGCCGATATTCATATCTGCGTTGGGAGCGGATCGGCAGCTTGCGCATGCGCACTCCGCTATTTTAGGAGCATATCTTGGAGCTCTCGTTTCGTCGGAGCCAATTTGATTATGATGACGTCATTGAAATTATGCGCCGCCCTCTTTTGACGCCGATCGCTGACAGGAGAATCGTTTGGTTTCGTTTTCCAATCAGTGAAAACTTTTTTAATTCTGCAGCTTGTAATTCGATTTTCATTAATTTCCCGTAAATGTTAATTTAGCTAATCAATTTAAAGTCTGCCTTTTAATTACTTTGTCAACCCCGTATTCCTCATTTAAATACTAAAACTCTTTAATTTTTAATTCAGAATTTGGTTTGATGTTGTCTGCAAAAGATGTAGTCTTTTAACGTAGTTTTAGCGGAGCGCCAGCCCGCTGGCCGGCCGTTCGAATGCCGTGCCGCTCTTTTTGACCGAAAAAGTTTGCCGTACTATGGGTCATATTTTGGTTATGTGGATATGTTCTTTCTCAAAGTTTAATCCTTTAAAGTTGTGCTGCTCTCATTAAAAGGAATCCCATGGATTTATTCCATGTTGGCCGTTATTTTTCTCTTCTTAAAAGATTCAGTCCTTTTATTTAAAATGGTGACCAGAAGCAAGAATTTCATAACCTTCTATTCAACTAACGTATGGAATAAAGGATATTATTTGTTTTCATCAAATTGCCTCTTCATTGTCTACATCTCAAGTAAGAACTCTCCAGTTTTATTATTTCTTTAACGATCAATAATAATTTATTAAAAGAACTTCACAACGTGTACTTTAACCCTTTTACGATCACAACACAATTAATTATCGTCACAAAAGGTATATAAGAGATTCTGCGGATAGGATGCTACATCATTTTGTGGAATCAGCGTGGGTCTAATGGGGAAGGCTTGTGATTTTAGAGTTTTCAAAAAAGGCCAGTTTGTATCCGTCTGGCCGCTTAAAATGAGTACTACATTTTTGAAGCTGCTGTAATGATCCGATGAGGTATTTGGAATTAGCTGTACAGATTTTGGCTTAATTTGCTTGAATCGTTCAAAATATGTAAAACATTTTCTTTCATTCCATAAACGGTTTTTTTTTAGACATTCAGACGGTTTTTAAATTTTATCATTCATTGAAAAAAAAAATACATTTAGATAATTTTTTTAAATGTTAAATTATCAAGACTAAATTTTCGTCCTGTATGTCTGAAGTGAAACCGATGGATTTGAAAATTTACCATTTATTTGTCAGGTATTCAAATATTCGGACAGCTCTATACCGTTCTGTACAAAAAATATAAAACATTTTATTTTTTCACTTTTACGTTTCATAATGAGTTCAAAAGAGAAAATTCATTAAAACCACGCTATTCTGGCATAGTTAAAATAAACTGATAAAATTTTATAAACAAAGAACCTATTTTTTGATATTTTGGTATTCTTCTTTTGAAAATTCACCACAACTGCTCTAAAAAAAAAGAAAAAAATTGTAAGAACAAATTACTTCTAAATGAAATAGGTCTTGCAGAGGAGTTTGCATTTTTCATCAAGAACCTTTTTGTTACAGGGCAATTCCGTGCAGAGAGTTACACACGTAACGCAGGCTTTAATTCTCATTTATTCAATTATTTATTAAATTTTAATTTTAATTGTGATTTTAGGTGGTATGGTAAATAAGTTATTACCATATTTTTTAATTTAAATGTGTAGAAATAAAACTCACAGAAATATATCATTTAATTTCATTACTCAAAATTTGCTTTTTTTCTAAATCACACACGTAACATTTTTAAAAAGCTGTTTAAAAAATAACTATTATATCAAAATGATAGGTTTTTGCATAAAAGAATACGGTAAAGTGTATATTTTTTAAGAACTTTTGTTTGGATTTTTAAATAAGAAATATATTGAAAAATCCTTGATTAATTAGAAATTTTTTTATTCAAAATGTCACACACATAACATGGAATGGCCCTACACTATATTTTATCCAACTTTCTGCAATAGATGTTGGTGTTTCTTGATTGTCAGATAAATAAGTATTAGGATTGGATAAAATCTCCTGTACAACAGATGCTATGATAGCTATCTATGTAAAGTGAGATAAAAGTAAAAATGTGACTTGCACAGCTGACATTGAGGGCACTGATCTGAAGATTTACTAGTTTATTTTTTATACAACTATGAAAATAGGTGTAGTACACCACTCTTCAAAGTGTTACATCGCGTTCACATTATGAAAGTTAAGTGACTTAGCTTAACTTTTTCGACCCGGACACCTCTAAATTGGACTTCACCCGTTCACATTACCAAACGTTTTAAGAGACTTCAGTTAGCCAAATGTCTGGGCATGTGCATAACTTGTTAATTTTGTAACTAAAACTTCTGACTGTGCGTAGTTTATTATTGTTTTCATTCTTTACGGCGTGTTAAATAAATTATTGAAAAGATTACTTGAAAAAGCTTATTAATTATTTGTAGAACTCAACTCGAAATTTAAGAGCAGTTTCAAATAAGAAAAAGTATTCAGAAGGTAGACTTCTTCTTAATTCATATTTAAGAGAGTATCGGAAGCATGGATATAACATATATTACATAGTAACTGGGCCTGATTAATGCACGGGCCTCCGGGGCCTCGGCCCTGGGCTCACCCATTTCAGGGGCCCACACATTTGTGTGTATTTTCTTACAATTTAAGTTTTTCCACTGTTTGCCTTTTATATTTTGGTCCCTGACGTAAAAACAAAGTTTTACTGCAATAAAAAACCCCCATATTTAATTTTTCTGTAAAAGTCCTTTTCAATTTGAGAGTACCTATAATTTTCAAAACTTGCCGTATCCAGAAAATCAAATTTGGGGAAAATGCCAAAAACTGCATACTGTGTCTATTGGTTTCAATATAAACGAGGTTTTTACAATGTCAGAATTATAGTTTAAAATGATTACTAGACTGTTAGGGAAAGCACAATTTTTATGATTTTGGATAAGGCGAGTTTTGAAAAAAACGTCCTCATTTATTCTGCAACATAAACTGTGGATCATAGATGTTTGTGAATTATACAAATGCTTATTTGAGAAAGTGGGCGGTAATTCATTTTCTTGATTATTCTTTAAGTTAAATTTTTTTTGTAAACTTGAAACTTTCACCCAAACATCTTTGTCAACTCATCAAATAAACCTACTTTTTTTTCTGAAAGTGTCGCCGGGAATGGGGAGGTGGGGGGGGGGCAACTTTTTAACAGGCCCTGGGCCCAACTTCAGCTTGATCGGGCTCTGCATAGGAAGTTAAGAAAGTTTTAGAAACTTGCTCAAGTCGAAAATTTTGATTTCATGTCGCCTGCTTCAAAAAACAAGTTAAGTGGCTTAACTATCGTAACGTTATCAAGTAAGATACGCTGCACTGTTAAAAATGTCTGTAAAAACACAGAAAAAACGGAGACTCTCTGTAATTTACACTAGTTCTCGATTAAATCCATTTGATTGAGCTTCTTGGTCAAACATTTTACAGACATTTTCCTTGTCTTATAACAAATTCCCGTAAGGATTTCCACCTTTTCATTTAAAGATATTTTTATCTTTGATAGAGTAAAAGCACCAATAGTCGGCCACTTAAGCGCTTTCTTTTAGTATATAGCTCAAAGCTTAATTTTAAAAAGCAATACAACATTTTTAACAGTGACACATGTTAATGTATACTTTTCTTTTACTGTTTCAGCTATTGTTTTTAAAAAAACTGATTATAGTTTTTATTTATAAAAAGTTAAACTTAAAAGTAGCAAAGGTCTAGTAGTCGGCCACTCAATTCTAGTGTTCGGCCATCACTGGACCAGTAGTCGACCACTTAAATGCTTTGTTATTTAAATAACTTAAAGTATAACTTTTATAAACAGAACAATATTTTAATGATAAAATGTGTTGAATTATTCTTTTCTTATAATGCTGTAGTAATAATTTAAAATCTTATAATAGTATTTAGCTCTTTCCAACATAGTTTAAAAGTGTTTGTGAATTTGGATTGTCTTCAGTCTTTCCGAGTTCTATCACTCGTAAATATACTCGAACCTCCTTGAATTTTTTGTATGTTTTTGACGTTAACAATAGCACGATCGCTATTGAAAATAAAGTGTGTTCATCTACAGGGTGTGTTCATCTACATCATACTACATCTATAGTTCATCTACAGGGACGGTCAAAAGTATTCCGATGCATTACGCTCAATGAGAAAAAATTGCTTCAAGTTTATTTTAATGATGTTGGCCATTTCAAACATAATGAAATTTATATACATTTATGAAGTGCATTTAACTACGCATGCTGGACAATATGGGGTCCAAAGAACTTATTATTCATTTATAGGGCCCCGCAAAAGGATTATTTACATAATAGTGTCAGTGGATAAGCGGTTTGCAGCGTATTTTAGTTCTGTTATACTATATCAAATAGAATGAAATTGATATACTACATTACTGAGGCTTACTACAAAATACTTGTTGTATAACATGATATGCATAGCATTTATCGTTCATTTACAGGGAAACACAAAAAAATCGAATACAGTACTGTATCTTTCTATTAGCGATTATTGCTTAAAATGTGATTTTGTTTATGACATGCGTTTTTAAGTTTAATTAAATCTTTGCTTAGTATGCGGCGTGTATATAACTAATATAGATCATATACAAGGCTACACAAAAGAGTTTGTAAGCTTTAAGGAGTATTAGCGTGAATGGCTTAAAAGAGGCTTTTAATTGAGTTATGCTCTTTCAAGCTGAACTATATTTATTATACTAAGAGATGTTTGTATAATATAAATAAAATCATATACAGGGCCACGTAAAAAACTGAATACATGACCGTCCAGGGATAATAATGTGTAGAAGTATGATTTCAGTAGTTTTAAACACGTTTTAACCTGAATTAAATTTTAGCTTAATATGTACGGCATATAAAAATCTGTTGGTGATATACAGGGTTGTACAATATAATTCAAGTATGTTTCCATATAGTGGTAGAAATTGCTGAAGGTGAATTTTTAATATATTATGCATTTTCTTACTATACTAAGTTTTATCATTCTATGTATAGAATAATATACAAATTTTTAGATTAAATACAGGTCTGCACAAAAGAATTGAACTACTATTCCAGTTCGGGACAGTAATCTGGTTTTCAAAAGCATTATGCCTTTTCTAAAATGTTTACTTGAAGTATTGAGCAGATAAATTTCATTAAAGAATTCTACAAGTCATGAGAAGTGCTTTTGTAATCTATTCTTGATTCATGATTTTTCATTCTTGTTCCTTAAGGAAAGTAAAGTTAAAAGACCAAATTATCTATATATAGTCTATATATTTTATAGTAGTCAGCCTTTAACATTTTGTGTTTAGCCGTCGTAGACTCGACGGCGGGAAGAGAAAAAATTATTACGTCATCTTGTTTCAAAATGAAAGTATGATGTAGAGCAAGATTGTTAACAGAACATAAAATGACTAATCTGTCGATGCATATCTTTGTATGATATTAGCAGCAGGGAGTCCCAAATCGTCATTTTAGCGTTACTACCATGTCATCGAGTTTCGAGATGAAATTTTAATATATTGGATATATCGTCTAGTACAATGCAAATATTTCAGTTTGTCTTGGGATTTCGTGGTTAGATATGAGCAGAACGCGGCGCCAATTCTTCATTTTTTGCGGTACAATCTCGTCATCGAGTTTTGAAATGTAATTTTAATGAGTTGCATATCTCGAATAGTACATTACAAATATTACAGTCTGCCTCGTAATATCTTTAAACGATTTAAGCAGAATGAGGTGCCAATTCTTATTTTGGCGGTACTATCTGGTCATCGAATTTCGAAAGGAAATTTTAATATCTCTCTTTCGATTAATACGATTTAAGTATTTCAGTCTGTTCGTGGTATCTGAGCACTATACAAGCATAACGGGTCGCCAACTCATTACTTTGGCGGTACTATTTCGTTTTCAATTTTGAGAATAAAATGTTAATGATTAAAGCTACAGGTTAGTATAATACAAATGCTTCAGTCGATTTCATGATATCTTGATAGGATATGAGAAAAACGGGGCGCCAATTCTTCCTTTTAGTTGTACTATCGCATCATCGAATTTCGGAATGAAATTTTAATGTGTTGCATATTTAGATTAGTACAGTAAAAATACTACTATCTGCTTCGTGATAGCTTGAAACGATCCGATCCGAATAGAGCATCAATTCGTCATTCAAGCGGTACTAACAGATCGAGTTTCGATCTGAAATTTTAACATGCCATAGACATGTTATTAACATGACATTAACATGTCAGATTTTGGATGTATTCGCGAGGTAGCTTGTAGTTTAAAATATACTGCGCAAAATGCATATCGGGGTAATAACGTCATCCACTAGTATTATAACCCGGGTTGATTCTTTTCAGTGGCAGAAATACATTTTTCATTTTGTTTGTTTGATTTTATACACGAGAGGCCATTATTGTCATTGTTGAAAACTAAAAAAGATAAAGAGAAATTTGTACGTCTTAAATGCTTCTACTTTTTTCGTGTCAGAAGAATAAAATATCATATGATTATCACTGCATACTGATATCGCAATTAATGGTAAGTAAAAGCAATTTGTCAATTTTTAAAGGTGTAGAGTTTGTATCTTTAGAAGTGCACAATTTACATCCCATTATTCCATCTTATTTTATAGTTTTGTTTGCATGGTGTTATTATTACCCACCAGGGGCACCAGGTGGATAATAATGCCTAATAACATTGGTCGTGAAATCACGCCACTGCATTTTATGAATAGATATCTGCTAAAACAGTCTTTCTTGTATACATAATCAATAAATTGCTATATCAAATCCTATATTTGTTTGGGGAATAAATCTAAAACTAAGCCGTAAAAATTGGTAGAATGTTAACGTGGCGTTATTACCCCAGGACACCTTATACTTTGTGTGCATAAAATAAAATGCAAGTAAAAGGTTGCATAAATCTCAAATTGCGAAAATCAAATTATTAAAAATAGACTCAAACTAGTTGGATGTGCCAGTCCCAAAACTTTCTTCTACATTATACATCTTAATATTTCAAAACCTAGTTACACATGTTAATACTTCAATATTCAATACTATACCAACTTTGATTTTCATCTTAAATTTCTGCTCCAGTCAATTAAACGGACTAAAAACGAGTTAATCTATATCATGATATTGTTAAAATTATTAATTTTTCCTTATTCTGTTGTTATAAGGTGTTTGCGAATAGCCGGCTTAGCAGGGAGTTCCCGCCGCTGCACAACAGAACTACGAAAAATCAAGAAAAGTATACAAAAATCGCTATCACAGAGCCCCTTTACCGCGCAATATTTCCAAATTCAAGGAGGACCTGCTGGCCAAAGCCAAAAACATGCACAAAAATTTTGGTTCAGTTGTATGCATAATTTTATACACTGTTCGATGGTACAATAATGAAAATGGCACAGAGATCGCAATTATAGCGCCACCTTCTGGCGAAATTTTTTCAAGTTCAGGGAGGACTTGCTTGCCATAGTCAGAAACATACAAAAAAAAATTGGTTCAATTATATGCATACCTTCATACACTTTTCGATGGTACAATAATGGAAGTGGTACAGGCATCGCAATTATAGCGCCCTCTACCGGGAGAATTTTTCCAAATTCAGGGAGGACCTTCGTGCTATGACCAAAAACAAGCGCAAAAAATTTGGTTCAATTCTATGTATAACTTCATACACTTTTCGATGACACAATATTCAAAATGGCACAAAAATCGAAGAAAAATCGCTATTATAGCGCCCCCTACAGGCGATTTTTTTACAAATTAAGGGAGGGCCTGCTTGCGCTTGCCATAACCAAAAACTTAAAATAAAAATTTGGTTCAATTCTATGCATAACTTCATACACTTTTGGATGGTACAATATTCAAAATCGCTATTACAGCGCCCCCTACCGGCGATTTTTTTTCAAAATTCAGGGAGGACCTGCTTGCCATAGCCAAAAACTTAAAATAAAAATTTGGTTCAATTCTATGCATAACTTCATACACTTTTGGATGGTACAATATTCAAAATCGTACAAAAATCGCTGTTACAGCGCCCACTACCGGCGAATTTTTTCCAAATTTAGGGAGGGTTGCTTGCCATAGCCAAAAGCTTAAAATAAAAATTTGATTCAATTCTATGCATAACTTCATACAATTTTCAATGGTACAATATTAAAAATCGCACAAAAATCGCTATTACAGCGCCCCCTATAGGCTATTTTTTTCAAAATTCAGGGAGGACCTGCTTGCAATAGACAAAAACTAAAAATAAAAATTTGGTTGAATTCTATGTATAACTTCATACACTTTTGGATTGTACAATATTCAAAATCGCACAAAAATCACTATTGCAGCGCCCCCTACTGGCGAATTTTTTCAAAATTCAGAGAGGACCTGCTTGCAATAGCCAAAAACTTAAAATAAAAATTTGGTTCAATTCTATCCATAACTTCATACACTTTTGGATGGTACAATATTCAAAATCGCTAAAAAATCGCTATTACAGCGCCCCCTACCGGCGATTTTTTCCAAATTCAGGGAGCACCTGCTTGCTATAGCCAAAAACTTAAAATAAAAATTTGGTTCAATTCTATGCATAACTTCATACATTTTTTGATGGTACAATGGCGAAAGACAGACGGACAGATGGATAGACACACGGACAGACATTTTCTATAAACATGTTTTTGGGGATCTCTGACCTCTAAAACGTGTAAATCAGTCGAAAACCGGAAGCCGAAAAAAATTTCGATTACAATACTTTCTTCTATTGAAGATAGAAGAAAGTAAAAAGTGAAATGGCCTTTTAGCCAGTATTCAACCGTGGTGGCCGATTACTGAACATGTGAGTAAATATAATACCCAATAATCGGCCACATTAAAATTAATTAATACAAACACACTTATTTAATTTTGATACTCAAAAAAATTAGTTTATTAAACTTTTTAATAGTACAGTCTTATAATTTTAGAAAATAATAAAAAATTAATTAATACTAGTCTTTTAAAAATTTTGTCATCGATTAACAAAAAAATAGCAAAAACGGTTATTTGACCGCAACCAAATAAAAAATGGTTGATTACTAATGCAATAAAAATACCCACAATTCTTTGCTGATGGCTTATGATGTATAAAGAATGGTTACATATAAAGGGGGTTGTAATATTTCATTTGAAACCAAAAATAAGCTATTCATAATGTATTTTATCTCAAAGTGGCCGACTACTGGGGGGTGGCCAACTACTGGTGCATTTACCCTATAAGCTTTGACTTAAAATACACGCTTTTACGATTCTATTGCAATTTTATTAGAAATATAACAGAAAAAAAATTGGTTTAAAAATTGTTTTATTAAAAATTAGAATATTTTAGAAAGGAAAAATTCGTCCTGCGAAGATAGCAGAGATTTTTATCGGCAACCACTTTGCAGTTATTTCTTTCATCATGTGCATGAAGCTTGGAAATATTAAAAGTAAATTAAAAGTAAAAGTACTTCCCCGCTGGATCATAAAAAACATACTTTGCATACTGTAGTAACAGCTCCTATTATATAGTACAGTGAGTAAGGTGTACAGTCGTGAAAAAAAAAGTAAACACTCCATACTAACTCAGCAACTAATTATAATAGAAGAAAGTTACTCGTACCAAACGATTGGAAATAAAATCTACTTTTAAATGATGTGTATAAGATTTGCTTAGGGGGTATCTACCAATTAAAACTAGACCAAACGTTGTTTTTTTCAATGGCAACACCCAATTTTGACAATATATTTTAAGTCTTCGGCTCAAACTATACCTAGAAAAGAAATTTCTAGTCATTTGGATGAAAATCTTTTGAATTATAAGCATTTAAAATTTAGAACTTCTAAATTTAAATTACATTTTCATATTTTTATTAATATCTCCTGAAATTATAATCCTAATGTGATAATTTTGTGCGTGGTTATAATACTAAAAACCCCAAATATAAATACATTGAATTTGTAATTTTAAAAATTTTATAATATGAATTATGAAATTAATATTAAAAAAAGATATGAATTGCAACCTACAATTGTTTGGATAGATTTATATTTATTATGTCCTGCTTTACGCGAATTCTCAATTTGAAATTTTTCTTTCAAGTAGTTTTCGAATTATCATTAAAAAACGTCAAAATGCTGGTTTAGTCTGTGATGAGCAGAAAATCATAATTTGAAAAAATATATTTTACTCGTTTTATTGAAATATTTGGGCTGGCAATAGTCGAAACATATTAAGCGTGTGAAATGGTCATGTAGCGATCTCATCTCGCATGATCATTATAAAGCGAGTTACTAGCTTAGAGAAACTGGCTTGGTCTTTTGCTCGACGCTAAAGTTCTTGCCTCCTGATCATGAGATCCCTGATTCGTATCCCAGCGGCGCCAATTCACACACTGTCTAAAGTGGTGACCCGGACAAACCACAAAAACAACCTTTAGCAACAATCATCTGTTCTCATAACCAACAGATGGCAACACCAAATAAATCATCTTCAGCAAGTAAAGCCTGTAAAACGCTCACAGCACATAAGCCTGTCATACTATGCTTCACACATGCGTACGACAGCATCACTCACGATTGCATATCGCTCGTCAGACGTCAACAAGATGTCTTTCTGACTGGGGATAGTGTGTGTAGCGGTCTCATCTCACATGATCAGTATAAAGCGAGTTACTAGCTTAGAGTAACTGGCTTGGCCTTTTGCTTGACGCTAACGTTCTCGCCTCCTGATCATGAGATCCCTGGTTCGTATCCCAACGGCGCCAATTCACACACTCTCTAAAATCATATTAGAAAGAAATAATACATTAATAGAAGTGTCTATCTGTAGCATTTCAACAATCGAGTACCGAACTTCAATTTGGATACAGCCCCTAAAATGGGCTCATTTTAAAATACAGTAAAATATCGATAATTCGGATTAATTGGAACCAGACCCAATCTGAATTATCAAAAATCCGGATTATCCTGAGAATGAGAAAAAATGAAATAAAATAAAACATACTTACACAAAATCACCTTTATATTAAACATATTGAATATTTACAGACAGTAAAAATGCTTACTTTGTAATTATAAAGTTTGTAAATGTTCTGCTGTTCCAGTTTTCTATACCTTTTGCGGGCCGCACGGTCACGCATCCGCTTGAGCATAAGTAGTTCGTTGGGTGTAGTCTCCACCTGACGTTCAAGATAAACCATTAATTGTTCTAAATGAGACGTAGCTTCATTATGGCTAATAACTTTTGGTTGAACATTATTGATAATCTACTAAAAAACAACTTTTCAAAAGTAAAAAAAAAAAGCCAAGCAAAAAAAAAAAGAAAAGAAAAAAGGGGAAAGTTGTGGCTAAAAAATAGTGTGATATCAAATTTCCAAGCTAATATTATGGTACTTATTTAACATTTTTTCTTAAAAATTTACCATATGTAAGTCGAGTACCTAAGTATGCGTTGATAGAAAGCCTTTTCTCCTTTACTAAATACATCATAACGTGTTTCTGAAAATTAATTTTTTTAAATTATGCATGATGGGCTTGGCGGCCATCTTTCCATATTTTACACAATTTTCTAAGCACACAAGTACATTGTTAAGATCGGAAATTCGAAATTGTTGCTAAAGCAAACATTTTATGCTTTTAATTTGTGGAAATGAGTGCCTAGAAATTTGTGTCTTAAAATAAAGTTGAAGTAACTTCAGGTTTCATCTTATGATTCTCTTTTTTCGGAGGGGGTTAATTAATTAGTTAAAGCAGTAAAAATCAATTTGTTTTTTTTTCTTCAAAATAAAAGACTTTCTTAATTTATCTGTCTGTAGCCGAAACTAGAAGTTCAAAATTCTTAATAATGCAAACATATTACGAGCTTGTCTGCTTAGAAATTTGTGTAAAATATGGAAAGATGGCCGCCAAGCCCATCATGCATAATTTAAAAAAATTAATTTTCAGAAACACGTTATGATGTATTTAGTAAAGGAGAAAAGGCTTTCTATCAACGCATACTTAGGTACTCGACTTACATATGGTAAATTTTTAAGAAAAAATGTTAAATAAGTACCATAATATTAGCTTGGAAATTTGATATCACACTATTTTTTAGCCACAACTTTCCCCTTTTTTCTTTTCTTTTTTTTTTTTTGCTTGGCTTTTTTTTTTTACTTTTGAAAAGTTGTTTTTTAGTAGATATCAGTTCTTTTTTTTAAACAGATTATATATATTTGAAATAATTCTACTCGCTAAAATTAGTCCTTGTATAGCCTTTATAAGCAGGGAACAAACACAATAGTATACACTTTGTTTACCTATCATTCATTTTTTAGAGTAATTAATAATTTAAAAGTAACGAAAGTCAATTTCTTCTTTCAAAGTATCAGTCTTTCTCAATTTATATCGCCTTAAAATTTTCTATGAAGGATGAAAATTTAGTAAAAATCAAATAGAGTCAAAATAAAATATATATTTACAGTTAGTCTGTCAGTTAATTGTTTGTTCTAACTTTTTTTTTGCTGACGGTTTTGCAAAATAAATTTATCTTTACAAATACCTACGGAAAATCCGAGAATGAAACCCCGCAGGCATCTAAAGAATCGAAGATCTGTCTAAAGAAGTAAATCTAGCAATTCTAGACATGATGATGAAACATTTTTGATAAAAAAAATCTAAAAATTTAAAGATATAAACTGTACATATAACTTCATCTTCATTTAGATCGTGTTATAGAGAAGAAAGAATAAATATGCAATTTTACTCAAGTCTGTTTATCCATACCTATTTGCATAAATGTGAGAATATAATTTCGTATAAAAATTCCCGTAAATTGATTATATTTAATAGTCTATTATTAAAGCCGCATAAACATTAGAATAAAATTTTTTTGCAGTTAAAAATTGCCTGAAATCTATAGTCTTATCGTTCGTCAAATTTGTTATATGTTTTTTTTAATACCCAGACACCTTTTCTAAACTCTGACAAAAGATCACAGAAATACTGAAATTATCCAAATACTTATATCTTTCTATCGTATTTCTTTTTTTGAGTGGGTTGAGGGATGAGGAAGGGCGCTTAAGGACTTCGTTTTGTTCTTAGAACTCTGAATTAATCATTGAAAAGATCTACCTACATAAGTCTTGTTGCAGAATTTTCATTAGGTAAGAGTTGCATCAACTTATACATCATGTGAATATATTAAATTACTTTTGTAAAATACAAGATGGGAGCCATTGATATTTTCAGAGCATTTGCCTACATTTTAAACTTAAATCATTTACAACTATTCATTAATTTTCTATACGAATTAAAGAAGTCGTTGTTTCCATGACATCTGTACCTTTCACTATTGCTTGTTTATTTGTTTGTTTTATTGAACACATATATATCAGATCACGTGGGGATCACGGCGGGATTTGAGCCTGCTCCCACCTACGTTCTCAAGCGATTAGCGGCGTGGTGTCTTATCCACTCAGCCACGGTGGGCCACTATTGCTTTATCTAATACCCAGATACTCAAATTTAACCAGCTGCGCTTAGAATCATGCTCATAACAGAGTACATTTATATGTAAGAGTGGTGACACATATGCACAAGTCGTGTACTCATATTCAAGTTTTTGTCCAAAGTACAGTAACTCAGTTTCCATTAATAGACGTGGAAGATTTCGATTAAACTAACCAAAAAAGTTTAAAAACATTGGCTTTCTGATTTGATTTTATTCAAAATCGTATTAACCAACCAAAGTTAATGTCCGGGATCCAGAGTGTTTACTGCAAACATAAAAAAGTTTTCAAAAATGCAGGCTTCTGATTGATCAATCTCATCGCGCTAATAGCGTAAAATCTATCTTGATCCCGGCCTATTCAACGTCCTTTAAATATTCGAGAAAGCCTTGACAAGTCAGGAAAATATCACACAAAACAGGCAAAACAAAGAAGAAAAATCATTCATTGGCTCGTTCATATCCACGAGCCAATGAATGATTTTGTTCCTTTGCTTTGCCTGCTTTGTGTGATGTTTTTGTGACGCGTGTCAAGACTTTCTCAAATATTTAGGGGGCGTTTGTTTATTTCACCACCATGAAGCTATGAAAGGAGAGGAGCAGACATGTCAATCTTCCCGTGTGAAAAACTACATAAAAAACGAGTTCTTTCCCCCTCTTCTGCCCTTTTCTCTCTTGATTTTGACCGATACTAGCCCATTTAGCAGTCTCCAGTGCAAGATGCAGCTATATATGGCGGACGCAAGGGGGAGGGTGTTAGCGTGACCAATGACATAATAGGCCTGTTCATGACGTTTAAAAATCACACGGAGTTGGATCATCTTTACACGACGATTAGTACAAAGCGGTGCGCCGATTTTTTTTTGTGTCCATTGCCGTGTACAGATAATCAACTCCGTGTGACGTGATGAGCTGGCCACACTTAGAAACAGCTTCAAATGACGTCATCTACTTCGAGGCAAACGAAAAAGGACAGGCTACCGCGGCGCTACAGCGTCTAGAATATATAGTGTGGAAATCCAATCAGTTGATCACAGCGATATCTGCAGGATATTTCCCAAAACTCCAAGACAATTTGGTCTAGACGCTGTAACATTTTTTTTAAACGTTTTATTAACTTACATTTGACCTGTGTGCTCGGCGTCAAACCCGCTGTAATAATACGATGTTTACTTTGAAATTTGAAAATATATAGCAGATGTCGCTGCGATAATCTCCCTGGATTTCAGCGTCAGTGCACATTTAAGGGATACACCTTTTAACGGTTCTTGGATGGCAAATTTCCACATTATATATTCTAGACGCTGTAGCGGTGCATTACACATGTCTCTTTCTTCTTTAACAAATATCCTGCTGATGTCGATGCAAATGACTGTTTGGAATTCGACATCGTTGTACATTTAAGGGATTCAATACTTCCGCGCTTTTTAAAGTATTGCTGGGATAGTCGATTTCTACAACATATAATCTAGACGCTATAACGGAGCTATAGTTTCTAGAAGATATAGTTTAAAAATTGGCTTATTAAAAAAGTGCTAAAAATTGTATCCCAAAAATGTTGAAGGAGGCTGAACGACGAATGTCGATTACAGCGACATATGGTAATTCCAACATAACTATTTCAAAAGAAAACGTTTCGCTCAGAGAAGATCTAGAAAATGTTGCTCCTATCGACATTTGTCATTCAGTATTTTTCAATATTTATGGGATTCAATTTTTAGCACTTTTTAAAGAATTACTGGAATAGCCGGTTTCCACACTATGACCGTGATCTAGGTAGATTTTTCTGTGTTATCGTAACGAGATTGACCAATCAGAAGCCAGAATTTTTGCTAACTTTTCACTGTTTGCAAAATTGTACCTGGATCCCGGGCTATATTTCTAGACGCTATAACTGAGCTCAGGACCAATCAGAAAGCAAACTCCGTATTTTGATACATTAAGGCCGGGATCTTATTAGGAACAAGTGTGTCTCTATAACGAAGTAGCGACATACGGCCAATAAATGTTTATTGGTAAAAGTGATAAAAACAAATCGTTAAAGTTCTTTGCGAGCATGCCATTATCGTCAGGTTAATGCATGCTGAATTATTTCCCTAGTCTAATAGAGATCGTCCATGCGCGTATCTTCTAATGGAGGATATTCCAAATATGGGTTCGAGGCTGAAAAAGTCACGTGGTACAGGTAATTTACCCAAAGAATATCTAACTGATAAGAAGGGGAACAGGAAACTACACTGTTAAAAATATCGTGAAAAATTACCTCGGTTCTTACGGGTTCTCTATTTTCTGACCAATGAGAACGCTACATAAACGCCTATGAAGCGTTCTCATTCTTCAGAATACAGATAGCCTTTAAAAACAGAGGTAATTTTTCACGATATTTTTAACAGTGTACTACTGCTTTCTCCCATAAACTGTTTCATTGGCTAGCGGGGATTTACATTACGCAGACGGAGCCTTCCCTTCTTTACGCTAGACGTTCTTGCCTTGACCATGTGATCATAACGTAGATTGAATATCCTCTATTCAAGAAAGCGGATTGCCGTACTTTCGACAAAAGCTTGAAATGGGCATGTCTCCTGTGCATATATCACCACTCTTATGTATAAAGGCTCTCTGTTCTGGTGTTGTTTCTGATACAGCGCTTAGAATACCTAGTGTGGAAATATGCTATCCAAACAGTTCTAAAAATTTGTATCCCTTAAATGTGCGACGATACTGCTAAAATTTCAAGTGTCGATCGCAGCGACATCAGTGGGATTTTCGTATTACTATTATTACATTGCATAGACTAGCAATTTCTTGCAGTTGTGGAAAATATCCTGCAGATGTCGCTGCCATCTGCATATTACAGCAGTATCATTGCACATTTAAGGGATACGATATTTTAGCGCTTTTTTAAGTATTACAGGGTTAGCCGATTTCAACACTATATATTCTAGGCGCTATAGTTTCTGAGCGCTGTTGGTTAAATTTCGATATTCGTGTTTTAGAGTGTGCAATAGAGAAAAGTACTAAAACTATTGAAACAACAACTTCTTTAATATTGAAATGAATAGCAAAGGAGTTCAGAATCAATGCCTTAAATAGTTTCGAATACGCACTGTTGTTATGACATCAATACCCTTCCTGGATGTGGAAATGCAAAATTGTGTTCAACATAATTGGCCGCAATCTAGATAGATTTTTCGCTGTTAGCGAAACGAGATTCATTAATCAGAAGCTTGCACTTTTGCGAACTTTTCGCTGTTTTCAGCAATGCAGGCTATTGATTGGTGAATCTCGTTTTGCTAACAGCGAAAAATCCATCTGGATCCCAGCCTAAATTTCTGTAAACATTGCACTTCATCCATGGCACTAAGAAAATGACTCAAAACTTTTATGACATAGGCCGTGATCCAGAAGCAGCAAAAATTCTCAAACATTCTGGCTTCTGATTGGTCAAACTCATTTCGCTAACAGCGAAAAATCTATCTGGATCTCGGCCATAGTTTTCTTCGATGAAATCAATGCAAAAGGATAATATGAAAAATTTTAAAAGACTTCTAAAATGATTTGGCGGGTTTATCGCTGTTTGGCATAATTTATAAACTTTAGAATTAATTAACAGTTTTTCGCTAATTAAGAATAGAAATTTTGTGTTTTTAAAGCTGAATTTTACAAAAGCACGTAGATTGAGTAAATATCTGTCCAAAAATGCAATCCTTACTTTTTTATGTCCATTATTTAAGTCTCTACCTTGATTGAACCATAAATTGTGACGAAGAAAATAAATCGGTCATTTTCAGTATCTCGACGTTATTTTAAAAAATCTATATCTCTGTTTATAATTAATTTATGAGGATGCATTTAGTCTCAAATTGAAGATCTTTTCCATTAGGTCCTTCTGGTTTTGGTTTTATTTTTCTACGATGATTGGTTCTTTTGATATGGGAAATTTTACGCTGGCATGTTTGGTTGATTTATCATGGAGAAGTTGTCATCAGTATAATAAGCAGTTACGGTGTCTTGCGTTTTATTCTTGGCGTTTGTTTGTTTGGCGAGGTTAGCATTTTTTTTTTCAGCTTGGCTTGGCAGAACGACCGTCCTGCTTGATGGTGTTTTCGTCTGTATCATCTTCATTATCGTTTTCTTCAGTTGTGCACAAAGCGATTATTTCGTCATCTATAAGTGTGGCGTAACTTTCATTATTTTCTTTTTCTGACCAATTGCTAATGTCGCTGATATCAACATCTGAGCAACCATAAATTTTTTTAACATGCTCACAAAATCTTCAGGTGTAATTTTTCTTTCATTCTCGCTTATTCCTCCTTCTGTTTCAAGCTTATTAGTCGAGAAATCACAATTTGCAGGCCATAAATTCTTTCATGACTTTCGGAGAGTACTTTCAGCACCCTGATCCCAAGATTCAGCAATCATATAGATTACTTTCTTGATATTGATTGATTTGAGAATCTCTAACACTCCATGCTCTCCATCATCTTCTAAAAGTTCATTCAGCATTTGTCGTTTATAAACTTTCTTAACGTTCTGAAGAACCCCTTGATCCATTGGCTGTACCAGCGCTGTCACATTAGGTGGTAAAAACTTTACCGTTATGTTTTCTTTTGTCAGTTGACTTTCTTCGGGGTGTGTGGGGGCATTATCAATTAGGAGGACAGCTTTGATGGGTAAGTTGCACGATTTTAAATATTTTGTAACAGCCGGAACCATAAAATTGCCAAACTTAAAGTGATACATTGTTGTTTCTTTGAAGGATAGCATCAAAGAGTTTAAATAAGAATGCTTAAGGTATTCTTCTAAAGATTTCAGAAAAGACATTTTTATTCAGAATACGTGGATGAAATAAATGAATGTTATGCAAATTTGCCGACCGCGTCTCAAACTAAAAAAAAAAAAAAAAAAAAAAAAAAAAAAAAAAAAAAAAAAGAAATCGACCAGACCGATCCGGATTATCCGGAGATCCGAATTAACGGGGTCCGAATTAGCGGGGTTCCACTGTAATTAATTTCTCGGAAACTAATCGTACGAATATCATGAAAATTTGGATTTAGGATAATTGAAGGGTGTAGAATTTATTTATGTTGTCAAACTTGGGTATTGCTATTAAAAAAGCAAAGTTTGGGTTCGTTTTAATATGTAGATGGCCCCCTAAGAAAATTTTATATTACATCATTTAAAGGTAGACTTTATTTCCAATCGTTTGATACCTGTATCTTTCTTCTACGATAATTTGTTGCGGAGTGAGTAGGGGGTGTTTACTTTTTTTCCACGACAGTATGTCTCCAACCCAGAGGACCCGGGATCAAATCATGGGCCGGCTTGAATTAAATATCGTAAAAATTAAATGGTACAGCAGTTCAAATTCACTCGGAAAGTTCTAATACTTCGAAGTTCAAAAATTCACTCACTAATTTCGAAAAATAAATTAGCATGATTAAAAATAAATAAACTAAGTAAATTTACAGAGTCTGCTGTAAATTTGCCGGATAATTTCTCTGTTACTGTAATCTCTGTAATTTTCCATAAGACTTAAGATAATGGATTGCCGCAGTTGATTCTCTGTAATTTCACAGTAAATTTTTTAACAGTGTTTTAAAAATCTGCAGCAAACTGTCCAGTCATTCAACCTCTTTTATAAATAATAATTACTTGACCATATTATGAAGCGTTCTCATTGGTCAAAATAAAGGTAAATTACGGCTATGTAACCGTTTTCTATAAAAAAGATTGAATGACTAGATAGTTTGCTGCAGATTTTTAACAGTATTGC
Source organism: Maratus speciosus (assembly GCA_963932465.1). NCBI lineage: Eukaryota > Metazoa > Arthropoda > Arachnida > Araneae > Salticidae > Maratus > Maratus speciosus. The sequence continues at coordinate 27,190 of CAWVRF010000979.1, read as the reverse complement.
GAAATAGAGCAAAAAGTGAACGGGATAAAACTAATTATTTGTACCACTTTTTCATGAAAATAAAGAATATCCGTTTCCGAAGTACAAAGTTTACATTGTGAAAGCTTCTTTCTTTTCTATGTGTAACTGTGAAATAAATGAAGCTTCCGACACCTAATATAACTATTGTGTTGACCCACGTTAATGAAAAGTTGCTTTGTTTGATTTTGTCAGTAATGACATCCAAATGACTCAGTAAATTTTGAATGGAAAAATAACGTGCACAATAATAATGTTTTGCGAAATTTCTGTACACCCTTTCAACAGTCTCTTCAAATGAAGAGTTATTTTCCGCAAGAGGTGTAACCTTCGTTGTGACAAATTCATGGCAACATTTTGACGAGTTTGGAATACAGAAATCCCTGAGGTCATTAAACACATTATGCTCGACTGTGACATGCTCTTTGCCTGAAACTCCGTAGTCATAGGAGATTATTACAATAATCACAATAGTTTAGCACAATGTTTAAGATGGCGTGCAGTGAGAAGTTTACTTGTTTAATTGGCGTTCTTAGAATTTATATACAACTAGCAAAACCCACGACATTGCACGCGTAGTATTGTTGAAATATCCCAAGTGGTATTTGAGTGCCTTTGAAATGGATGCTTAATTTATTAATTAATAAAATGTATGTAAAATTCCATGGAAATCGTAATTTAGAACGTTTTCTGCTCATTTCATCCTTTTCGTTTTGAAATTTTTTTAGAAACCATTCTTAGCGAGCCCTTGTATCTTAAAAGTAACTCTCTTGCCAAATTTGGAGTTTTTCGCCCCTTCAGTATCACAAAAATCATAATTTAGAACGTTTTTTCAGCTGCACCCTTTTTATATTTTTATTTTTAAAAATCTGCTCTATGCGTGGATTTGCGTCTTGAAAGTAGCAGACATGTCAAATTTCAAGTTTCTATCCTTAACGATTCCGTAGAAATCGCAATTTAGAATATTTTTAGAATGTTTTCCGCTCATTTAACCCTTTTAACTTTCGATTAAAAAAATCATTCTGAGAGAGCATTTGTATCCTAAAACTAACGCCAATGCCAAACATCTACTTTCTAATTCCTGCAGTATCATAAAAATAGTAAGTTTTGAGCTTTTTTTCTCCTGCACCCTTTTAAACTTCCAAGTTTTTTTTATTTTTTAACTGTTCTATGCGTGCTTTTGGTCTGAAAAGTAGTACCCATGTCGAATTTGAAGTTTTTCCCTTAACAATTCGATAGAAATCGTAATTTAGAACGTTTTTAAAACGCTTTTCCACATTTCACCCTTTTAAATTTTGATTTTTTTTTAACTGTTCTGTTTATTTCTTAAAAGTAACAACCATGTCATATTTAAAGTTTCTATTCCTAACAACTCCATAGAAATCGTAATTTAGAACTTGTTCCTCTCATCCTTTTAAATCTCGATTTTGTCAAAACCATCCTCAGCGAGCATTTGTATCTTAAAAGTAATCACCATACTAAATTTCTAGTTTCTAATCCCTTTAGTATAAAAAATATCGTAATTTCGTATGTTTTTTCTCCTGCACCCGTTTAAATTTCAATTTTATTTTTAAACAGTTCTGTGAATGTATTTGCGTCTTAAAAGTATCAGCCATGGCAAATTTCAAGTTTCTATCTTTAACATTTCCATAGAAGTCGTATTTAGAACGCTTTTCGCTCATTTCACCTTTTAAATTTCGAATCTTTTTGAAACCATTCTTATAGCGTATTTACATCTTATAAGTAACTACACGGTTAAAAATTTTGCAGCATTCTGGCAGGTCATTCGACCTTTTTTTGAAAAAACGGTTTCACAACCATAATTTAACTATATTCTAACCATAAAATAGCCAATAGTATGGTAAGAATAGTGTTAAATTACGGTTGTTTTAACGGTTTTCGGAAAAACGGTCAAATGAACTGCCAGAATGCTGCAAATTTTTAACAGTGTACCATGCCAAATTTCAAGTTTCTACACCCTTCAGTATCACAAAAATCACAAATGTAGAACATTTTTAGCTCCTTTATCCTGTTGGAAGTAACGGCACCGATATAAAATATAACCTATGTTGGAGCAGAGACTGTCACCCGCAATTTGCCGCCATTACTTTTCAAATCGGTTCAGTAGTTCCAGAGATTACTCCTACAAACAAACAAACGTTACTTCTTTTAATATAAGTATAGATTTAATACATAAATCATAATGCATAAAAATAACCAAAAATTTAATCGGTTAATTTCAGCTGAATCTTAATTTTTTTCACATGTCTTAAAGTCGTCAAGATCAATCTCTATAATGATCAATAAATTACTTATTATTTACAAATTCCTGTAAAATTTCTTTTAAGCCAACATATTATGTGTAGAATATTATGTGTGAGGATTATATTTTCTGAATCTTTCGACTCTGAAAAAAGTAAGCTCTGAAGCTTTCGACTCTGAAAGCTGCTGCTGCCGCTGCTTCCGTGACCTTTATTGAAGAATTATTTTAAACGTTATTTAATGTTGAAACTGGTCAAAGTAGTTCAGTTAAATAAGTTTTATAGGATCAAAAATTATGCATACCAATTTAACAATCTTTTGCAAGCATATACACGACTAGATTAAAATATACAATATTTATTTTATTTGTCAAATTTTTTATAGCTTTTTTTCCTATTTTTTTGCTTAACACTAGAAACACGACGAGCGGTCATTTTGACCGCTACCAAATAAATATATTTCGATTCGAACCAGAAATTTCTTTATAAAACTAGTTTAAAAGATACAAAGAATAAAAACTAGTTAAATAAATAAATTAATAATTTAAAATAAAAATTCTGGTGTCAAATATTTTTATAAAATTTGAGTAAAATTTCCTGTCTTTCTAGTGTTAAAATTTCAATATTTCAATAGTGATTTACGAGTATTTCATATTTCGAAAAAGCCATTTTTGTATCTATTGTTGCCAAATTTTAAAAAAGTGCAAATAATAATATTTCCAAACATTTTAAAATTGATAAGTATGTTTACACGTGAATATTAAAAGAGAAAGAAAACTTTAAAATAATTAAATTATTTCGTGAGAAAAAAATTAGAGGGAAAATTACATGATAAAAGCCGAAATAATAATACTTCCAAACATTTTACAATTGATAAATATGTTTACACGTAAATATTAAAAGAGAAAGAAAACTTTAAAATAATTAGGAAAATATACTTAATAAAAATCCATATAATAATATTTCCAAACACTTCATTTAAAAATATATTTACACGTGAATTTAAAAAAAATAATAATTACATTAAAACAAATAAATTATGAGCGAAAAGTATTCAATGGCGGAAAATTACGGCATATTTAAACAATATCTTTAAACCGTTATATTTAAAAGTATTTTCTTATAGCGTTTAAAAGAAAACTTGTTATTAATGACCTGGAGACAGCGTCATTTTTACTTAACTATTTTATACGAGCTGATTTTCAAATATTTGATAGATGTTACTTAATCAAACACGAAATCAGTAGTCAGCTGTCGCGACAGCTGCGGATGCGGTCTTGGGAACCAAAAATCCCCCAGTAAAAGGGAAATGGATGTAAACCCTATTACAGAAAATTGCCACTAATCGTAATAATACCATTGTCTTCCGTAATCGGTTAATCTTTTAAAAACAGAGCAAATTAGCATGTTTTTTAGAGTGTAGGGTCTAGACGGGGATTGACGATCGTAGCTTGCAAGAGGCAGCGCACCCTAGCATAATAAAATTTCATACTGTTTGAAAACATTAGTAATGATATAAAATATAAATATAATAAAAGTAATAGAATATAAACTCTATTTAAGAAAAGCAATAAATATCGATTTTCTTTTTTCAAAATTAATAATTTTATTACAATTTCGTTTTTCTTTTTAAGACAAATCACTGTATTTCATTGGCTCAAGTAGGTGCACTGTGATAAAGCAATACAGTGCCACATCGAGGTAAGACATGCTCTGCGAGCAAACGACAGCAACGAGCCTTGAACCAATATCAATCTGAAGGCTTTCGCAGATTGTCATTCACTGCCAGCTGTTATTTTAAGGGCGAAATGATATGGTATCACAATATATGTTACAATAATGAAAGAATATTTTTGCAAAATGTTTGTAATTAAAGAAAAACAAAACCTTTTTCAATTCAAAATAGAGCACTACTAGAACTTCATTTTATTAGATGTAAATTTCCAACTGGGCGAAAAATGTCCGGACCAGGATTCGAACCAGGGACCTCCTGGCTGAAGCCACCAGTGCTCTGCCATCTGAGCTATCCCGGACGATTCTGGTCGAACTTTTTCACCCAGCTAACCTTGATGATCACAGCATCTGGTCTGAAACCTGGTTCAGCTCAACAGAATAAATCTCAGGTAATGGAACTCCAGAAATCGCTGGATACGAAATTACACTATTCAGCTCAACAGAATAAACCAGGTTTCAGACCAGATGCTGTGATCATCAAGGTTAGCTGGGTGAAAAAGTTCGACCAGAATCGTCCGGAATAGCTCAGATGGCAGAGCACTGGCGGCTTCAGCCAGGAGGTGCCATGTTCAAATCCTGGTCCGGACATTTTTCGCCCAGTTGGAAATTTACTTCTAATATGATTTGTTTACCAATTAGAATAATTGTGTTAAAATTAATCTAGAATTTCATTTGTTTTTATTTCCGTTAGATTCAATTTTTTAACGATTCTTAATGCAATTAAAATGAGTCGTTGACTTCTATCCTTTTCATGCATTTTGATATCATGTGCAGATTTTCTTTTCACAATAAGTATCTATATATTTTTTTTAACTTTATTACTGCGCATGATACTTTTATTTATTTATTTTGCATATATGCACTGTGAAGTGTATATCAAGAAAAAGGTATGCATATAAAACGTTGTATATAACTGTGTTTAAAGATAAGATTGCTGGATGATATGTATAGGTGTTCGTGTTTACATCATCGACAACTGGATATACAGGTACGGCTGTTTAACCTGACCTGGCATCCTAGTTACCGTTATTTTCGAATAATCATCTTTTCCTCATTTAATCAGACTGCGAATAAATATGTCGAAAATTAATATTCGGAGATAGTGATAATCAGCAAACGCCGGTTTGAACTGAGATTAAAACAGGCGAAGATTATTGTTCGGAAATAGTGGAACCATGGGTTCCAAGTAGAACACCCCTCATACATAGTGTTTTCCAAACAGGGCATCTGAACTTTAAAATTCAATAAATGATTATATATAATAAGTATGCATGAAATGACTGAGATGTTCATAAGGTAACTCATAAATGTTTTATTAATATAAAAAAAATGGAAAAATTAGTCAATAAATGGTGCTACATATCATTCTTCAGCAGAAAACCTACAACTTACTAAGTTGTATGTTCGCTATCCTACAGGAACTAACTTCAAAACTTCCTTCTTTTATTTTCGTGTTTAAAGAACTAAACAGAATGAAAATTAAAGACTGTTTTTATCCAGCTTTCCACGTTAATTTAAACAGGTTTCTCAACATCGCAGCTCTTTCTATTGACAAAGATTTAAAATATTTTTTAAATTATTGTATGCAAACTTTCACTTATTCTATCTTTATAATTTATAATTATTATAGTTAATGAATTATTGAATTTTAAAGTTTGCTTAATCTTTTTAGAACACCCTATACATTTTATATTATGATGTCTAAAAAACATTTCTTTCTACCTTCTTTTTTTAACATGCTACGTAGCATCTACTTGAAAATTTTAAGTATTTTTCAAAACAACAAACTGTTTTAGAATAGCTGAAAAGTAATCGCAGAAAAGTTAAAACATATTATATCTACGATTTTTTTTTCTCTATTATCGGAATGCAACAGAATGAAAATGGTAAAAAAAAGTCTTTGAAAAGAAACATGATACACTGAAATAGATTTTCTCAAAATGTATACGTGCACTGTTGTATTCCTAAAAAAAAAAAAAAAAAAAAAAAAAAAAGATGGTTTACGCTATAGGTAGAGGGTATACGCTAAAAAGCATATGCTATAGATTTGTTTCGGAAACAGACAGTGTAACGGAGTTCCTTTAAAAAATCCAGGTGGTATAAGGCGTATACCACGTGTACTCTCCACCACAGCCCTAAGTACTCATACTCTTTGGAGGTACATGTCGGGTCAAATATAGGAACAGATTAAATGCTGAAAAGGATTACGACCACCTCAGCAAGTTAACATGAATGAAATATACAAGGATAAACAACAGCATTTGGCAAATTAAAAGGCCTGTTACTCATAATAATTAAATAAAATATAAAGTAACAATTATGTTTATTTGACCCTCGTTTTGTTTTATTTGTTTTCTATACATGGCTTTCAAAAGTAAAAAGAGAGATTATGCCAAGAACATCTAGGTTTTCAAGGGAGGCGCAAGGAATAAATGTTTAAGAACCACTGCTTTACAATATTGTCTTAATGTTGATATCGGATTTCGACACTCCTTATTTTTTATTACATCTATTAGGCATATTGTCTCAATTTTTAGTGCATTGCTTTTAAACAACTAAAAAGCTGATTTTGGTCATTACGTATGTTTGTATGTATATCCTCAATTTTCACAAGAACAACTGAACGAATTCGAATATAACTTTTCCACTACATTTTTAGTACACCAAGGAAGATTTTAAGTTAACAGAATTCATCGTATCGTGTACATTTTTTTTACAGGAGGACAAGTCAAATATTTTAATATGCGTTTGCCTACTGCGTTTCAAATGTGAGCGATGGGCAATAGACTGCCTTTATAAATAAGAAAGGGGCGACACATAAGAGCAATACAATTTGACTAGTCTAGAGGTTTTTAGACAAAACTTGGCGTACCTGTCATTATCGACTAGCTAATTTTTGTCAACTTGTTTAGCTTATTTAATAGAACTTGTCCAGGCGAGTATTGCCGAGTTCTGCAATGTAGATTGCAACATTTTGGACAAAAACTTCCAATTTGAGCATGCGTCATGTGTGTATGCCACCACTTTTTTATTTATAAATACATTCGAATGACAATAACGTAGATTAAATTGAATGTGTTTGTCATAAAAAAAAAATCTTTTGCCAAACCACTCTCGCTAAAATACTTGAACTGGTGCTCAATAATTATATAAAACAAGAACCAAAAATCATGCCTAAAGCATAGATTAAGGAAGACTTTCCAACGCTTCGAGACTACTTTAACGAAACTTCGCCGTTTGATAAGATCAAAGAATATGTCTAAGTAATCGATTTGGAAAACACATACCATATGCTATGCTAATTACCCTCAATAGTCGAGAAAATATCCAAATTCTTTTGTGCAGCTCTGTTTATGGTCTATAGGTTTGTATATGAGGACCCCATAAGCCAAGGGATGCAAATCACAAAATTTAGATTTGGAGTAAATTGAGTTTAAAGTCGAACATCAGTAGTCATTGACTGAATAAAAATAAGAAACTGTTGCTTATTTCATAGCAGTCTTTGAACTCTTATTTCAATAACTGTGAAAGGAAAAAGGAGTACAACATTTAAAAAAATTTAAGTATAAATTAAAGAGGTTAAGTAGTTGACCTCTAGAACGCAGCACATACTTGGAAAATCACTTAATTTTTCTTTATCTCCAAACAAAAAGAGCCTTATTTCCAGATACCTTGTGCAATTTTTTTTTTCAATTTTGTCACTATACCCCTTGGCTTTTGGAGTCCTCATATGTACTGTGCATAGTATGCCAAAATTTATTTCAGTTGGGAAACGCATACAAAAGTTCCAAATTTGTAAATTCCCTTTCAGCAATTTCCATCAATAAACGGAAATGTACTCGAGATCTTTTGTTCTGCCCTGTATATCACGTATAGAACTTATACACATCAAGTTAAAGGCAAAAAATTATAATTCAAAAACGTGTACCACACCTGAAAACGCAGTTCCAGGAATTGTTCTTGTTAGATAGAACTGTAACCGAATTCTTTTCTGTGTCCCTGCTAATGAATGAGGAATTGCTAATGAATGTCCCTGCTAATGAATGAGGAATTGCTAATGAATGTCCCTGCTAATGAATGATGAATTACTAATGAATGTCCCTGCTAATGAATGATGAATTGCTAATGAATGTCCCTGCTAATGAATGATGAATTGCTAATGAATGTCCCTGCTAATGAATGATGAATTGCTAATGAATGTCCCTGCTAATGAATGATGACCCTCTTGTTGAGGGTCTCAGTGATATATATCAATTTAAATATGTTTAAAATTGTGTAACATCGTCAAAATACATCGCAAAGGATTTTCCTCGCAGACCGTAATGTAGCAGATTTCTTTCGAATGTCCCTGTAAACGAACTATATAAACGCTATATACTTCGTTTTAAAAACCGAACATGTCATAGTAAACCTCATTAGCATATGTCAACTATACTTCAATCCGAGTACACTTACGCAAGTTAGAACATGGACGGATAGACAGACAGTCAAACCGAATTAATAAACACTTTTCAACTATGTTGGAAAGTGTTAAAAAATAGGCATTTTAATAACATAAGCTTTTTGTACAATTGCAAGGAAGTCGTTTATTAAAAAACCTGATGGCGCATTGATTGTTTTTTAATTACTTGTCAGTTAATTGTTTCAAAACGACTTAAAGATGTATAATCGCAGATGAATTATATTTTATATTAACATGTCATAATATTTTTGTTAAATTAAATTTTTTTGCAATTTAAAAAATGTAGATAAATTTTACTGCATTTTTTATGTGATGTTTCCTTTATTATTTATGCAATATTATATGTTTTTACATATAAATCTTTTGCGTCGTGTCAAATAAAATCAGGTCTGACAGGCTAATGTTCTGACTTTTAAAAAAGTAAAAAAGAAAAAAATCTTTTGACTTTTCTGAATGTTCTGACTTATAAAAAAGTATTTAAAAAAAATTTTTTTTTTTGTTTGTTTGTTTTTAGAGAAGGGAGCATATCTTTGAATAAATGAATTTTAATGAATTAAAACACTAAATTATATCTTTTCATGATATTACCTTTTCAGCTTCTCAGCGGAAAATAAGATAACGTACGTCTTCACAAGGAAAAAAAATAGTAACATACCAATTGTGGCAATGAAACTATCACTAAAGCATTGTTTCCTATATATGTCGATGCACGATGAAAGGGGAAAAACTACTGCTGCGGGGAAAGACCTTGTGGATATACAATATTTCGAAGAATAATGCGGTTGCAGTGTAATCCGTAATTTAGATGGAAAACTTCACTAACCAGTGACTTAAATAACGAGAACAGCGGAAAATTTTAAAAAATCTTTGTTTAGGCGAGCAAATAATATTTTTTAATTATGATTTAAATGATGTTTCAAATGACTTGTGGTAATTATTTTAGAATCATGATTATCAGTTAGTAAATAAATATAAATAGCAAATGCAGTGTATAATTTCACAAATACAGTAGGAGTTTGATGAAAGATACATAAAAAGGGGGGGGGGGGGTAAGTATTCAGTTGACTGTATAATTATTTAAAAATTTTAATTACCCTAATAAGTAATTTAATGATGGCATGAATTTTTTAAAACGAATACTATGAAACGCGCAACTTTTTTTTTTAAAAAACTAACAAGGAAGGTCTCCAAGGTCTCCTTACTGGGCATATTCAGAATATTTTGAAAAAAAAATGCCATTTAAACTACTTATGTATGTAATAAAGGATCAGTCAAATTCAGCGGCGGAAGTACAGTAGTAAGTCTGTAAAAAAAATAAAATACTTTCGAGTATTTGGCGCGAAAAGACGAAAGCGTCACGTGATTTGGCGAGCAGTACTTTTCCTCGCTAAAAGCAAACGATTTTAATGAACCTGAAAATTGTTTGATTGATTTTTTGAATGTGTGTAAAAAGTATTTAATGAATTTAAACATATACAATGAGAGCGTTTAATAAATACATTTTTCGTATTGCATATTTATGTTGCTTGTTATTTAATTTTATTACTTTAAAAACAATTTCTTATATAAAAAATACTTTCATATATTTAAGCGTATTCCAAAATAAAGGCAAGATTCATTTACCAGTTATTCATTTCAACATGAAAGAATTCGTCGTTTCCATAGCAACAAAATTGAATCGACAGTGTCCAATTGGCCTTAATTTTGAGATATTGAAACAATTTTAATTTTGTTTTAATTCATAAAATTTGATCTTTAACTTTCATTATATGACAAAACTATAGTTAAATCAAATTAAAACTGACAAAAGTAAAGTTATTTACATTAAATTTACTTAAACAAGTTCAAGATGAAGCATTTTTATCTTAAAGAGTGTTCGACATAAAAAGTATTTTTCGAAATTTCATTTCATCGCCAACCGATGATAAATCGCCAAATAACGAAATTTTCATTATTTTTTTACGAACGTTCTATCGAGGTTCCGCCAAAAAATTTTTGTAGATATATGTATCCGCAGGAGAAGAACACTCTGTAATTTTTTCAGATTTTTCTGAATATACCCGTATGGAGACCTTCCTTGTAAGTACGAAATTTAAATTTTCATATGGATTTAGCTTTTAAAAATGCTACCTTTATTTTTTTTTATTAAAAAAGGAAGAAAGTATAAGTTTTTTTTTTCTTTCTCTCTCTCTCTTATTTCTCTTCTTCGTTTTTTTTAAAGTTTAACTTGAGATTTGGAAATTTAAACATTTAATTAAGTAATAAGCATAGTATTTGTAGATTTCTATTTTTTTTCTTTTTAAGTTTTCGTCTTTAGAAAATGTCCTTAACTATTGCACACATGAACATTTTTCTTCCTTTTACGTTATATCTTTTGCTTTTAAGTTAGCAGTACTTAGTGCCATTGTTGTTACAGAGATTAACAATTTAAAAAATAAAAATACTTTCATTGCAATACATTTGTCTTGAATAATAGGTGTTTGATGAGAACAATGATTTTTCATCTAATGAAACAATAACCTGCAAACGCTAAGGACCTTGAAATTAACCAAAAAAAGGCAATATGAAATACACTCAATTCAAGTAATATTTCACTTATTAGAAAATAAAAACTACGTATCAGTCTTGTAAATGTAATTATTTAGAAGTCAACTGAAATTTGGAAATGGATAATTTGTTTGCATATTTATGTCAAAGGCTTGTTGACAGAAAAAAAAAAAAAAAAAAAAAAAAAAAAGATAATTGATTAAAAGACCTGGAAGATTAATCTACTTTTATAAAGCAGAATTGTATATCGTTATAAAGGACGCAGACCTTGGATTTTCAAATGGCGCAAATATTTTAACAAACTCGAGAGGTTTTTTTTTTTTTTTTTTTTTTTTTTTTTTTTGTACGAAATAAATATTTTGAATTGAGGGAAAATTGCCCAGCCCGGGATTCGAAACAAGATCTTTTGACTTCAATTCCTAAATCTACACCCATTGACCTACCTAGGCCGACAACCGGCGGGCAAATTTCCCTCAGATAACCTTATTGCATCTGGTCTGGCATGTAGACCGCTCAACAGAATACACCAGGTATATAGCACAAAATTAGCACTCGCCACTCGCCAATCGTCGAGTAACACTTAAAACGTGGCGATTAACATTGTCCTCACTCGCCAAACTCTATGGGCACCACTCGCCGAAAGATCGATGGAGGAAAAGGGTGAAATTTGTTCGCAATTTACGGCGTCCAGATCGGCGATTCTCCCGAACGTAAGAAAAGAAAGTCGCAGGGGTGATTCTGTCTTGAATTTTCCGAAAATTTAAGGCATTCCGTTTCGAAAATTAAAAAAAAAAATCGGTCATCAGTCCGAACATTCGGACATAATAATATCGCTAATTTCAATATGGTCGCCGAAAAAAATCAATTTCGTCAATCGTTCGCAGAAAAAAATTACCAATTCCGTCAAAGAATCGCGAGAAAACGTGAATTTCGCCTAAGGACCACGTAAAAAACACGAATTTCGTGAGACGATCGCTGCAAAAGAGCAAATTTCGTGAAAAGATCACTGCACAAAAACGTAAATTTCGAGACAAGATCGCGGAAAAAATGCAAATTTCGTCAAAAGATCGAGGAAAATGCAAATTTCGCGAAAAGATGATTGCGGATAAAGTAGAAATTTCGTGAAAAGATCGCGGAAAAAACGCAAATTTCGTGAAAAGATCGTGGAAAAAAACGCAACTTTCGCGAAAAGATCGTGGAAAAAACGCAAATTTCGCGAAAAGATTGCGTAAAAAACACAAATTTCATACAAAGATAGCGAAAACGCAAATTTCGTCAAAAGATCGCCTAAAACGCAAAGTTCGTCAAAAAAAAATCTCGAAAAAAAATGCAAATGTTTTCAAAGAATGGCGAAAAAACCCATAAAATTCGTCAAAAGATTACGAAAAAACGCATATTTCGTAAAAAGAGCAGATTTTGCCTAAAGATCACGAGAAAAAAACGCAGATTTTGCTTAAAGATCAAGAGAAAAAACGCAGATTTTGCCAAAAGATCACGAAAAAATGCAGATTTTGCCAAAAGATCGCGAAAAAACGTGAATTTCTTCAAAAGATCGCGAAATTCGTTAAATGGTCGCAGAAAAATGCATATTAGTTAATGCCTCTGAACCTTTCTGAAAATTTCCTGTGAATTTATTTCATTGCAATTAATAGTAAAAATAAAATATTCAAGATTTTATTAAAATAATTCTTAAAATATATTTCAATTTTTTTGTCTCTTTTATACATTGCATTAAGTATGTCTAAATATCTTCAAATATGTGTTTGACTTTTATTTTGAAAACAGTAATTTCTTGGTTATATTTTTCTGTTAGATGTTAATGCCGGTTTTTTTCTGTTGAGTGTAATCATATAGAATGGTAAGTAAAATATATTAGTAAATTACAATGTTGATAGTTAGAAAAAACACACTTTTGTATTGGAGCGTCCGTAACTTTGTTACTGGCCAGTGGTTAAAAAAACTCAGGTATTCCCTTTAGAGCCAAAACACATATATCATTCCTAATTACTCACACTGTTGATGAATGATCGTACGGCAAAATAAACGCGAAAAACCAGACCAAAAAATACGTCGTTATCGGATGGAGATTCACATACGGAGCAAAATTTCTCCCTCCAAATACGAGTCACTCCCCACCGTGAAAAAACCATTAGGACTTCTGCTAATTGAGATTTTCGGTGCAACGAAAAATAACTTGATATATACCCCCTGACCATGGCCACATACCTTCCTTATCCTGTTTTTAAAGATTGTTCAGAACAAGATGCTAGAAAAAAAAAAAAAAAAAAAAAAAAAAAAAAGTGAATATTTTTAGCATACCATCGTGTAACATTTGGTGCATACTTGTATGCCATAATACGGTTATAATACGGTTATTTTTCTTTAAAATTAATATTTATTAAACTATTAAACAGTATAGTAGTCATCTTAAGATTGACCCAAGATAATTTCTAAATAGAGTTATTTATCTTATTATTGGAGAGCTGAAATAAAATAATGTTTAAAAAGTATAAAAATTGTAACAAATTTCACGTTTTCGTTAATGATAAGTATGACTTATGAATTTCATTTAGTATTTCAGCATTTATAGAAATATTTCTAAAAACTATTTTTTATACCCTTTTATATAAAAATTTGCCTGTTTGTTTGTTTCACAATTCCTAGATAATATGAAAAGCAGCGCGATGAAATTAACCAATTATTCGCATGAATCCGGGAATGTCTTAATGACTCTCAGGACTTTAAATTTTTAAATAGTGTTCAAAATATTAACTACATTTTGCCATTATAACTTTTAACTGAGTTTCTCAGAAACACAAGTAAAATACTTCATTTTTGTGGAGGGAAAGGGGAAAATAATGCTATCCGAAATGATAAAAAAAATATTATTTTTGTTTTGTTTAAATAAATCGATTTAATGGCTTTTAGTTTACGTTTTCTTAAAAAAGTTATTTAAAGCATGATAATATGACTTCTACATTTATTAAAGATTTTATCAAAAAGCTGAAAATTTTCATATTATTGATCTGTATGAAATAATATTTTCTGAATTTCTTTAAAATGTAAATAACATGTAAAACAGTAAATATCATGACCATATAAATAACATGAAATTTTGAGCATGGATTGAACATACGTACAAGGTATATAATAAAAGATTTGTCTAAAACATAAGCAGAAGATTAGTCACATATAGAACTTGACCACAGTCAGATGGCCGAAGCTATTATCTCAGAACGACTATTTTTTCCCTTTCCTGCGCTGTCACGTCTAGAAATTCGAATCAAAACACCAAATTTAACTGCATATCTTAAAAATTCCTCTTTCTTTCTGAAAAAGGAAAACTGTTCGATTGCGTTGTTTCTAAATAAGTACACCTGCCAATTTGACACGTTTGCAAACAAAAATGAATTAGAAAATGTATCAGAAACTATCAAGTTTGCATTCCAGAAAAGTCTTAAATGAATCAGGCAAATAAACAAACATTAACTTGACAATAGTGGCAAGCTCTCTAAATTTTTATCCAAAATCGATCGAATTTTACTACCCGTATACCCTTTTACTATAAAGGCATTGTACTATTATTGCATCAAAATTAGGTAACTTGCAAGATATAATTTCCGTAATTTTCATATAATCTATATTGTAAATTCTAAGCATGATTACTTGATTATATTGAAATATTTATCAAAATTAACATTTTGAACCTTTTTAAAATGTAGAATTGAATTAAATTCCCCCCTCCCCCCCTCCTCATTCAAAAGGGAAAAAGAGAGAGAGAGAGAGAGAGAGAGAGAGAGAGAGAAAGATAGCATACTATGGAAAAAGCAACAAATCGGATGACTACGCCGGCTAGGATATTTTTAAAATGTGAAAAAATATTTTTTTTTACGTAGTATAAGCACATGTGTTGCGTAATATAATGTGATTGCATTCAGATAGTAAGCTTAAAATTTAGAATGTTTTCCAGTTCACATGAATAATCAAAACCCTACTAAAATCATTTTTTAAATTTTAAATAATAATAATAATTATTATTATTTACTATTTGAGGAGCTGAGCTAACTCAATAACATTACACAAAAGAAAGCAAAAAGTTATATTTCTTGAAAATTTTTGTTTGTCAACAAGACAAAGAGGCATCTATCTGTATCTCACAAATAATATATTTGGATTTCATGATAATTGGAGCAATCTTCTAATAAATATTAGATTTCCATAGAACAAAATTAGGGATGTAATAATGATCTATTAGAAGAAAAATATAGAACTGAAAATGGCTTGTCTACATAACTTACTTTATACATTAATGTTTTTTTATACAACCTATCTACTGACTTCAAGAATAGTGTTTTTAAAAAATTATTTTATTCATCGCCAGATTTTATCAACATTACAATTAATTTGAATTATTAATAAAATTTTGAAGTGAAAATTCTATATGAAAAAACAAGAAAAAAAATCACTTATGTTATTAGCCGCTGCATGAGTATATCTTTGAAATCAAAAGTTAAAGTTCAGATGAATTTTCAGAAAAAATAATTGGCAACTTGGGAAATAAATATATGGGAAATTATGAGTAAACTATATACATTTTGTGCAAGAAAATGAATTTTTAAATGTATTTAAGAGTGAATAAGTGTAATTATATTTCGGTCGTAATTTTTTTTTTTAATTCATTTAAAACATTATTTTTCTTATTTTAGTCAAATTATGTCTGAAGTGGGTTTTGTTTCATTTTAAAATTTTAATTGCAAAGATTCCGTACTTTTTACTTTCTTATTTCGATAAAGATATTTTCGTTTTCCCCTACATAAATATTTCAAATATAATTAGGCAATTAATTTCTTACCTACATTCTTCAATTCTTCAGATATTTCCATAAGGTGGCTAAAGAATCTAAAAGCCTTTTTTTTAATTAATGTAAATGTTGTTTGCATTCGATTGTTACCTGATGAATAGTTTTAAGTTATTTTCCTGCCTCAAAAATCTTTTAAAAAATCAAATTTATTTTCTAAAAGGCGTTGTGTTTTTATAGAAAAATGGAAAAAAAAATAACTAAAATTTAGAATTTTAATAAAAATGTATGAAAACTTGCGACTTTTTTTTTCACTGTAATCATTGAGATTTTTTGCGGATACGTCTTTTCATTCATTTTTAATTAACCTATTCGCTGCCAACCACGAGTATACTCGTGGCTTTAATTTATTTATTACTTTGTCACCACTATTTTAGAATTAAAAAATTGCTTTATTTATTGGCAGAAATTTTACTGTATTAGTAAAGCGAAATTTACATTTCTGAATTTGTGGTGGCATACGACTTTCAACAAGAAATTTGAAATTTTTTACTTTAGTTTTGGCAGCGAATGGGTTAACAGCAATTTTCAAGAAAACAACGTGTTTTAGCGATATGTGAATGTGCTCTTTAAAGTCTCTGTTGACAATTTTTTTTTAATAATATCTTATCCATCGTCTGTGTTTTGTATGTGCTTATAAAAGTGGATGTTGACATTAGAAATAATATGTGACAGTATTCAGTATAGTTTAGAAATCACGAATGCGTTAGAAAGTAGCTATCTGAGATGACATTTAAGCTTGTTTTCAAAGCTAAACTGCCTGATTTCTGGCATAATTCCTAAATCCATTTTGGGTTGTTAAAGCTGGACTGATAGGTACTCAGCTTCAGCTACATTCTTGAATTGTTCAGATGTTTCCATAAGGTTGCTAAAGAATCTAACAGCATTTTTTTACATTAATGTAAATGTCGTACGTGTTAATACAGGTGCACACGGTAGGTACGCTATTCAGAAGTTAATCGTTTTCTGATTGTAAAATCATGAGGCTGACAGGTGTATTTCTATTCAGAAGCTATGAAATCGAATATTTTTTTTCCTTTTTCAATAAAGGCTTGCGATTTTTTAGAAAATGCTGTCAAAGCTAGTGTTTTGAAACGAAATTCAGCGTCACAAAAATCGCATATCACTTAAAATATAATTCAGTTATCGAAAAATGAAAAATCTATTTAAATCTAGATCACTTCAATTGTCATGCTTACTGATGTTTTGCTTTTTACGTCAAAGTTGAGAAAGCATTTATATTTTACTAAACATTTTGAAACATTATTAACCACTAGGTGGTCCCTGTCAAAATTCGACGACATAAAAGATTTTTAAAATGTCCTATCTAATAATCCCGTACGTCTGAAATTTATATTGTCCGGAGCGTAACCATTATTTTAAGCTAATCAATGCTTATATAAAAATGTATACATTTTTAACAATGATAATTGAAAATCTGTAGATGAGCCAGTTTTTTAATGTTTTCATTCTTTGTATAGTTCTTCATTTCCTTTCCATAATTCTGATTGGTTGTTCTTTTCTTATGGTCTGGAATCGCTTCCCTCTTATAAATTGGCATACATTGTTGAACTTAAAAATACAAACACACACGCACACATATACACTATATTGCCATTAATGACCGGCAACTTTCAATTTTAGACATTTTGTCGAATATTTAGAAATATACTTGACAGATTCTTCTGGAATATCAGGATTGATCATCTATCTGAATTTTTACGATATTTGACTAGATTTTTTTAGTGTTGCTCGATAGAGTTGACTATTAAATTATGTAAAATGATCCTTGTTATCGTTCGCGCATGCACAGATAAAAATTATTTCATACAACTGCTCATATTTCCTAAAATATTTAATATATTTATATTCCAATTGCACTATATTGTTTCTACTGTATTTTGTCAATTTTTCTGAAATCGGTGTTAAATTTGGTTGAAAACCCTGCATGTAATAAGCAAAAAACATGCAAGAATTTTTTAATTATTTTAAATAAATCGCTATATCTCTGTTAATATGCGTGCTATTCTTACACAAAATAATACACATATTACAGAATGTCTGTTTATTTATATTCGATAGCGGTAGATCATTTCGTGCATTTTATTTTACAGGGTGATCCCAAGTATTATTTTTTTCTTTGATTTTTTGTTGCCCCCCTAATTGCCCCCCCCCCCCTTAACAAATCGACATTGCTAAATATGAGGTTATACCTATTCTTTTTTATCCTGAAATTCCAGACGAATCTGTCAAGTATATTTATAAATATTCGACAAAATGTCTAAAATTGAAAGTTGCCGTCGCCGGTCATTAATGGCTATATAGTGTATATGTACATATATGTATGTATAATTCCGAGCATATTCTGATGAAACATATTTGAACTAATTCAAATTAGCTTCATAATAATTTTATGTTCAACATAGAATGAAAATCTGGGTTTTTGTGACAAATTTCACTTTAATGCCAAAGTGCTATATCTAATGAGTGCTCTGATCTTATGATTAATCGGCTCTCTTTTTTTTTCCCTTCGTAAATAAATGTATAATATTTGATTAAATATCTGATTTACTATGTACTTTAATTTCCAACTATGCAATTTTAAATAATTTAAGGCCGAATGAATAAAATGTTTTAAATTAAAGTACTAGTTTTTACTTGTAGAAAGTCAAATTTTTAGTGTTAGGAAGTGTTAGAAAAATTTACTAGAAAGAGGTTTTAAAAAAATATTTTTCTCTGTTGAAAAACGCGAAACATTGATACGTTTTTTAAACATAAAGTGATACTTGCAGGCATGATTACTGAAGTGATTTGTAATTCAATATTTTCATTCTTCAATAAATTAATTGCGTTCTTGAGTTATAAGCGACTATTGTTTCAGAACGGCGGTTATTTCCCTTTCCTGCCCTGTCGTGTCCGGAAATTCGTATAAAATGCCACTTTTGACAGCACTTCTTGAAAAAAAATTTTTTTTTTTACCGCAAAACGAGAAAAACCGTTATATTATATAGTTTCTTAGCAATTATTACAAGCTTGCTAATTTCTTACATTTCCGAACAAAAATGATTTTAAAAATTGTGCCAGAAAATGGATTTGAGAACAACTCGTAAAAATTACTCATTAAATTTCGTATTTATCAATAGTGAGGCGAATGGTGTGTGTGTGAAGGGGGTGTGGGGGGGGGGGGTCGGGTTTAAAACCCATCCCAGACCTAAAAAATGCAGTAATGGCTGGTTTTTTGAATCACTAATTAATCGTATTAGCCACTTTTATGAATCAAAATCAAGTATTGGTGTTTTTAGATTAATCGAAATTTACCACTTTCTTGAATCATATTCCATTTAACGAAAATTTCATTTAAACGGCTATTGTTATATTTAAAAATGAAGAAACACATAGTAGATATATGGGTTAAGTGAAAATTGTTCAACAGTTTCAAAAAAGGATAGCGGTCGCATTGTCGCGAATAACCTTAAGCTACATAAAGAATCAGATTGTTTCAAATGACTGTTGAAAATTCTACTTCATAGACAGGATATATTTTTGAGGAGGAGTGGGGGTGGGAAAGTTCCTGATAGGTTTTAGCGACAATGATTTTCTTTTAAATAACAGTGCAAAGGGTAGATAAAGGGGAAACTTAATTTGTTGAGACGAGATGAGGTCATGATTGCATTCATTAAAAATACTGATTCAATTAAACAATGACTTAAATATACGGTGACCACTGGACTAACTGTCAACAACTTACCTCCCACCTATCCCCTTGAGCCGAACTTTGACTGAGAAACTGATTATACTAAAAAAAAAATCCCTGCCGGTTCGGCCTACAGGCAGGGTAGATTTCGAAGTTAAGTACTAATTTCACCAACAAAAGTAAAATCAAGATGAAAAATAAACCCAGTTTAATAATTTTATCTGGCCCCTTTTGAAAGTTTTTAGTTTCATTTTTATGTAAGAGCTGATTTTATCAGAATCATGTTAACGTGGTATAAAAGAAATATTTTTCCACGCTCCACAATTCGAAATTTTCTGACACATTTTTAGGATCATTTTTAAAAGTAAAAACATGAAACTTGCTGGCGTGATTTTTTGAAGAGATTTATAAGCGACCTGTATTTTATTTTTCATTCAAATTATCAGAACTTGGTTTACAAACAATTATTTTCTCAGTACGACCATTTTTTTTTTTTCGTTTTCAGCACTATTGCTTAGGGATATTCGGTTTAAAATGCCCATTTTGACAGCATTTTTTGAAATATATTCTACCTTTTATCCTAAAATCGATCAATACGGCTCATTTATAATTTCTGAATAAGAGAACCTGCCCATTGGATACGTTTGAGAGAAAAATGAATTTAAAAATGAGTCAGAAAATAAGGAGTTTGGATTTGAGTACAACCTTAATACGATAATTTTTTCGTCAAACCATATTTTTGTTTAATTTCTTTTTGCTGTAAGAGTTGGTCCTATCAAAAACATGTCAACATAAAAGTGGTAGATAATATTAAGAAGGTGTAAATAAATTTAAGCGGATTGGATATCTTGTGAATAAAATGAAGTAATGAATTTTTTTCTTCTTAACCCCCCCCCCCCTTTTTTTTTTCTGGTAAGAGTTGGTACTACCAAAACTTGTCAGTATAAAAGTTATAATTAGTATTAAGATCTATAATATATTTAAGTGAATTTGATATCTTGAGAAATGACGAAGTTATGAATATTTTTCTCCCTAAAACCCTATTTTTTGCGCCCCTTCACACATTTTAAATTTTATCAAAAATCAGTGATACATAAATTTTTTGGCCCTTTTCTTAGAAATAACAATAACTTTAAACTGATTTGATATATATTATAATTAAGACGTTATGGGTTTTTTTTTTTTTTTCGGTTTTCACAAAACCCCTCCCTATTTCCATACCGATTTTGCAATTCCATCCCGATTCCGATTTTGCGCATTAACGAACTTGACCGAAATTTTCTGCCACTTGATTTAATTTCTGCCACTTCATTTGAATAAATGTTTAGTCCTCCTGTTTCTTTTTTAACCATTTGGAAAAATGGTTATTGTCCTCGTCAGGGTAGGAAATCCAAAACATATCTGAAGCTTTTTATTGGTTGAATGGAATCCGCATTTTACTCGTTTTCTGATGGGTCTATACATTAATCAGTGCTTCCTTTACACAGAGTTGTATAATATAGACGCACACGCGCACGGCGTGCGCGGAAAATTTTCCGCAAAATTCGGAACTTTGAGGAAAATTTTTTAGAAAAAAAAAAACGTAATTTTTGTTCTTGTAACTTTTTTTTTTTTAAATATAAAAAAAATAAAAATGTTCCCCAATTTTTTATTTACGATTTATTTATTGTTTGCCAGGGGGGGGGGGGGGGGTTCTTTTCCGAAAATTAAAAGCATTCCGTTCCAAAAATTAAAAAAAAAATGGGCCATCAGTCCGAAAATTCAAACATAAAAAAATATCACTGAAAAATATTGCGAATTTCAACAAATGATCGCCGAAAAAAGACCAATTTCGTCAATCGTTCGCAGAAAAAATCACCCATTTTCTCGAATCATCGCGGAAAAAACGCGAATTTCATCAAAGGAACGCGGAAAAACGCGAATTTCTCCAAAGAATCGTGGAAAAAAAAGATAATTTCGTCAAAGAATCGCAGAAGAAAAGCAAATTTCATTAAGGGACGCAGAAAAAAAGCAAATTTCATTAAAAGAACGCAGGAAAAAGAAACGAATTTCGCAAAAGCATAGCGGAAAGAGCCCGAATTTTGTCAAAAGATCGCGAAAACGCTAATTTCGTCAAAGGATCGCGAAAAAAACACTAATTTCGTCAAAGAATCGCGGAAAAGACACAATTTTTGTCAAGCAATCACGGAAAAAACCACAAAATTCGTTAAAAGATCACGAAAACCCCTCAAAATTCGTCAAAAGATCGCGAAAAAACCGCAAATTTGTCAAAAGATTACGAAAAGACCGCACATTTGTCAAAAGATCGTGAAAAGACTGCTAATTTCGTCAAA
The DNA here is from genome assembly GCA_963932465.1 of Maratus speciosus. Classification (NCBI taxonomy): domain Eukaryota; kingdom Metazoa; phylum Arthropoda; class Arachnida; order Araneae; family Salticidae; genus Maratus; species Maratus speciosus. The sequence goes on along the minus strand of CAWVRF010000979.1, from coordinate 5,283 downwards.
AGATCGTGAAAAGACTGCTAATTTCGTCAAAAGATCGCGAAAAACCGGAAACTTCGTCAAAAGATCGCGAAAAAACCGAAAATTTCGCCAAAAGATTGCGAAAAAAATGCAAATTTCGCCAAAGATCGCGAAAAATCCACGTATTTCGCCAAAGATCGCTAAAAATCCACGCATTTCGCCAAAGATCGCGAAAAATCCACGTATTTCGTCAAAAGATCATGAAAACACCGTAAAATTCGTCAAAAGGTCGCGAAAAAACGCAAAGATCGCGAATTTTGTCAAATGTCCGCGGAAAAAACACATACTAGTTAGTGCCGGGAGTGGATTCACCCCCACCCCTCTGCTGTAACTTTTCAGAAAATTTGCTGTGAATTTCGGGATTTTTTTTTTTTTTTTTTACTCAGAATCACCCCTAGCTAACACAGTGACTGGCATTTTGTGTGAAGAAGTCACAATATTAAGGATTGGGCTGTTTCTAAACGCACTGACAAAATAATTGATGAGAATTCACCCTTTCTTATGTTTTTTTAGCTTTATTATTTTTCTAACCAAAATAATTATTCTTTAATTAATATCAATTAATTTTTAATTTAAATGGTAATTATTTTAAAACTACTGTTTTTAATTCAAATCGTCAAAATAATATAACACGTTATTTTATTAAACATTAAATTAATTTGCAGAAAGTTTTTGACCCAATATTTGTGTGCGCAGAAAGTTTTTGGTTTTATACAAGTCTGACTTTCAACAGAGATGGATTCTTCTGTTGCCACTATGACAAAAAAGTAATAGAAACTACAAAAAAAATTAACTCAGAAACAAATTGAGATACAGCTTTCAAACAAATTGCATTTAAAAGTACATTTTTTTCTCTATAGGACGATGTAAAAAGTAATATTATGGGATGTTTAGAAGTTTAAAAATGAAATTTCATTTAAAATTGGTCGTCAGATTTCTTGGAAATCTGACGATGGAAAAGCCTTTTCCCCAACAGCCAATGAAATGCTTGGATAATACATAAGTTTCAGGTGGATAATTACGTAAGTTTCTGGAAATCTGACAAGACGCCGGCGATTTTTGTCGCTTACAATTTTTACGTGTAATAACACAATGTTTAATTCATGGCGTACGTAATGTATGATCAACTCCGTGCGATTTTTTATGTCTTAAATTTTAGTCTTTGAAAAAATAATTTTCCAAATGGTCGTTGTAATTTGTTAAATTGCTTTGTGTGTGTGTGTGTGTGTGTGTGTGTTTTAATGCAGTTTTTAGCATTTGTTTTGTTCGCGCTCCTTGATGATTTTTTGACATAACTGAAAGGAATTATGTTTTAAACTTTCAGCCTAATATAAAATATTATTCTCTGTGATTTTTAATGCTGCTTTCAATGCATTTTTTAGCTACTTTTAGCATTTGTTCGCATTTCACGCGATTTTTTGACATTCTGAAAAAGAATTCGGTTTCGAACTTTTAGCCTAAAGTCTGTTTTGTCCTCTACGATTTTTGAATTTTTACTAATTTATTTAGAATTTCTAAATTTCAGTGCTCTTTTCAATGCGGTATTTAGAACTTTATCGCGCCCCACAGTGATTTAAAAAAAAAATTCTTAATGGAATTTTTGTTTTAAAGTTTTAGCCTAATATAGTAAATTTTGTCCTGTGTGATTTTTGATTTTTTAGCATTTTTTTTCTGCGTTCCGTAGTGATATTTCACATTCTTAAGAAGAATTTGATTTCAAGCTTTTAGCCTAATATACTAGTTATTCTTCGCGCTTTTTGAATATTTAGCGATTTTTAATAAAATTTATTGCATCTTTTTTTTCTTTTCTTGTGTATTTTTTTTTCTCTTGACATTTGAAAACGAATTTGGTTTCAAACTTTTAGCCTTATATAGTAAATTTTGTCCTCCACGATTTTTAATACGTTTTTTATAGCTTTTTTGCATTTCTCGACGATAGTTTGACATTCGTGTACGAATTTCGATTTACAATGTTTTAGCTTACTGCAGAAAATTTTGCTATTTGCGGTTTTTGAATTCTTAATGCGATTTTTAATGCGATTATTTTCTGGTTTTACTGACAATTTGCGGCTATTTTTTCACATTGGTAAAAGCAATCCGAATTTAATCTTTCAGCCCAATATAATAAATTCTTTCTTGTTTTGAATAACATTTGTTCGTAATTCGTACAGACATTTTTGAAAATTTTTATGCTATTTCACTGATATTTCGCGCTCTACTGCAATTTTTTCTCACATTCATAAAAGAAATTCTGTTTTAATATTTTAGCCCAATGATATTTATTTTCCTCTGCGATTTTTTTAAATGTTAGCATTTTTTCAAAATTTGCTGCGTTTTATCACATCAGTGAGATTAATCAGGTTTCAATCTTCTAATGCAATATAGTGCATTTTGTTATCTTTTCAATAAATGTTATATGAAATGGTATGAAATTCGTGCCACTATTTTTTGCGATTTTTAGAGTTTTCTCGCATTCATGCTATTTTTTACGGACCCGGCAAGACTCCCCGGGTTAGTTAGGATAAAATAAAACTGAATATTATTATTTAGGTCTTTAAAGGAAGTTCATTTTAAAAAGGTGTAAAATTAAAAACATTTTATGCTTTAAATAAATAAAATGTTTAATTTATGATCTTACTCTACGGTTTCGTTGAACATTTGAATTTTATTGTTTAAATATTAAAGTTTTTAAGTATTTAATTTAGGTGTGTGTAATGGGTAAGCATGGATCTGTTTAAGAAGAAATTGGGTTCTTTAAAGTAGGGATTCACAACCTGTGGTCCGTGGGCCAAAAGTGGCCCGCGACGGGTTAACAAGTGGCCCGCGAATTTCGTCAATTTATAATAGGCAAAAATTGAGATTTTTTACCATAGATTGCAGGAAAAAATCGTGACTTTCGTCAATTTGCCCCGGAAAACAATTGCAAATTTCGCCAGTCAGTTAAAAATCGCGAATTTCATTAATCGCTCGGCCGATAGCATTTGTATCAATATAGAAAATTCCCAAGTTTCTAATTTCGTCAGTCGCTAGTTGAAAAATACCTCGAATTTCATCGATTGGGCGCGGAAAAATCGCGTGTTTCATCGATCGCGCGCATAAAAGTCGCGAATTTTGTTGATCGTGCACGGGAAAATGGCGAGTTTCGTCAGTTTATCTGGTGAAAAAGTCGTGAATTTCGCCAATTTAACGAGGGAAAATTACGAATTTCATCAGTCAATTAGGAATTGCGAATTTCGTTGACTGAGCGTGAAAAATCGGGTTTTGTCGATTAGGCGCGAAAAAATCGCGAGTTTCTTCGATCGGGTGCGGTAAAATCAAGAGTTTCGTTGATTAGGCATGAAAAAAATCAGGAGTATCTTCGATCGGCCGCTGAAAAATCGCGCGTTTTGTTGTTCGTGCGCAGAAAAGTCGAGCGTTTCGTCGACCGGGCGCGGAAATGTCACTGGTTTCGTCAGTTTATCGTTGGAAAAAACAGCGAATTTCGCCAATTTGCCGCGGGAAAATTGCAATTTTCGTCAGTCATTTAAGGTATGATAATTTCATCGATTGGGCTCGGAAAAATTGCAATTTTCGTTGATCGGGTGCGGAAAAAACGTGAGTTTTGTTGATCGGGCATGGAAAAATTACAAATTTAGTTTACCGGGTGCGGAAAAATCCCGAGTTTCGTCGATCGGGCGCGGAAAAATCGCGAGTTCTGTTGATAGGGCATGGAATAAATGCAAATTTTATTGATCGGCTGTGGAAAAATCGCGAGTTTCGTCAGTTTATTGCGAGAAAAAGTTGTGAATTTCGGCAATTTGCCGAGGGAAAAATTTCAATTTTCATCAATCAGTTAAGAATCGGGAATTTCGTCGATCGGGCACGAAAAAAGCGCGAGTTCTGTCGATCGAGCGCAAAAAATTTATGAATTTTGTCGATAGGGCGCGGAAAAATTGCGAATTTTGTTTATAAAAAGCGCGGAAAAATTGCGAAATTTGTCGATCGGGTGCGGAAAAATCGCAAATATCGTTGATCGAGCAGAGAAAAAATCGTGAATTTTTTCGATTAAGTGCGAAAAAATTGCAAATTTCTTCGATTAGCTAAGGTAAAATCGCGAGAAAAAGTTGTGAATTTCGACAATTCGTACGGGAAAATTTTTTTTAATTTCGCCAGTCAGTTAACAATTGCGAATTTCGTTGACTGGGTGCGGAAAAATCGCAAATTCCGTTGATAAGGGGTGGAAAAATCGCGAATTTTGTCGATCAGGCGCGGGAAAATGTAAAATCTTGTTGATCGGCTGCAGAAAAATTGAGAGTTTCGTCAATTTAACTTCGATCGTAAAGTTCACTTTTTTTTGGCACTAGCCACTGTCATGCATATGTTTATTTTTTACCACTTTTAATAAAGTGAAATTTAATCCCCCCGAATAAAGACAAGGAATATTTTCACTCTTTGAAAATAATTTTTGCTATATCTCTGTTGTATATACAAACATAAGCTGTTGATATATCCTTGTCAGCTGAATTGGGTATGGTATGTAGTGGGTAGGCAAACCTAAAGGGGTAAAACTGCCACTTCTCTAAAATCTTGTTTTTTATAGGCCACAGATCTCCCCACCTCCCCGAAATAGAATAATCGCTGTGTTACTGATGTGGCCCTCGACAACCCAAACATTTTTGTAAGTGACCCTTCTCTTAAAAAGGTTGTGCACCCCTACTTTAAAGGATCCTTCACAAAATTTTTCATTTCAAAACAGGACCCGTCATAAATTTTTTCATCTCAAAACAGGACCCTTCACAAAACTTTTCATCTTAAAAAAGGACCTTTCACAAAATTCTTTGGTCTTAAAAATAGTCTTTTTACAAAAATTTTTCCCGTTCTACACTGAATCTTTCACAAATTTAATCATTTAAAAGTAAAATCTGACCTGTCACTTTTACATATATAAAGAAAAAATATGTATTTGACATACATATATCTTCTTAAAAATATATAAAAAAGAACCTTGAGTATGACGTTCGTTTCAAATTCTCAGAATTAGGACTAGAATTTTCACAAATGTAAAAAAGCTCTTCACAATTTCACAAAAACAGGACCCTGAGAGAAAAGTCTGGACAGATCCCTGGTAAGGTGGTGGTGGTGGTGGGAGGGGGGGGGTTTATAGATTTGTAGAAAAGGGTCTCAAAACTCACCCCCCCTCCCCCCCCCTAGCCATAGAGCCCAAGTTACGCCTACGTATCAAATGTTTGTTTCGTATCTCAAATTTTAATAGAATTTTAGAAAAAA
>CAWVRF010000978.1:0-137000 GCA_963932465.1 Maratus speciosus | reverse complement strand
CAAGAAGGTGTATTTAAAAAGGAAGGCCATAGTAATAATATTCAATAAAAAATGTATTTAATATTTAGTTAAATTACATAAAGTAAAATAGAATTGTAAAAAAAATAATGCATTATTAAATTTGTAAAAATCATAAACTATTACATTTAAATTTATATGTACTGCTTAAAATAAATTAATAATGTTTCTTTAAAAATATGCTATTTTGGCAGCAGAAATGGAATATATTTTTAACTTTATGTTATAAAAATAAATATATAAAGTAAAAAAAAAAATTAGATAATCATTCTTCTTATTATTAAGTGTGGAAAGAATAATATATATTTGCAGCTACATTTTTATTAGTAATCCGTTTAAATTACTCATTGATAAGCTCATTTGCAAAATTTTACTCTTTATTTGTTGAGTAATAAATAATTTCCTAATTGCGTTAGTATTAAATATTTTAAGAAAATCACATGAAGCTATTTCTAAAGCAGTGTTGTTTGTCAATAAAAATAAAATAATAATGTAATTGACATAGGAAATTACAAAACAAATGAAAATAGAATATTAAATAAAGTTGAGTATTTAATAAATGAATTATATTAAATAATATGCGGTTCCTTCTGTTGAAATTAATAAAACTTTACATGGACTTTCACCAAATTACCTTTAATTATTTAAAAATATATTTTGCAGGTGATTTAAAATAACTAAACAATAAGAGTAAAAATATATAATTAAGGGGGACGTGTACCCTCCAGTTTTTGACTATGGATTTTTACTTCTTATCTTCGTAATGAAAAGATTGATACATATTCTTTACAACTGGCATTTAGTGAAATATAATATCTAAATTTTCATTTAACATGTTTTATTTTGTTATATATTCAGCAAATAATTAATAATCTTCAAATTTTTTAACTAGATGTAGTAAAATCAATCCTGTTCACATTATTACATATGTCCTGTTCACATTCCGAATTATTGAAATTAGCTTTTGCTGGTGCTGCCATCTGCCTTTCAGAAGTAAAAATAATATTCCATATAACATTTTTCCTGTACGTTTTCAATTTTAAATGCTGGTAAATAGGCTCCAAAAAATTTAATTTCGGTCTCGAAAATTCAGGTTAGTACCAAGCTTCAATATCTTTTATGAACAGCAACTATATTTCGTAGATTTAGTCAATTTATCGGTGTTTTATCATGATATTAACGAGATTACATGTTGGCGAGATTTCGGCGATTTAAAGTTTTCGGCAACCCTTTTGTTAGGGCGGGGTTTCATAGGACGCGCTGAAGATTGATTGATTGATGCTTTTGCTCTATTTGTTTTCTGTATGGAATGTATGTAGTATATTCGAACTGTTGCTACAAGAAAATGGATACTCAATTATTCAATTATCATTTAAGTTTGCAATTTGAATAGGAATTTATTTGTTTATTTATTTTTAATGTATGTTTATTTTTAATGTTGTAAAATAAGTTTTTTATCAGGCAAAGGCTCGTTGGTATTTTTTAAAAAGCCTGTCAGTAATTCCTAATCAGCATTTGTATTACAATAAAAATAATAATTATTTTTTAATCAAAGGTTTTATGGCAAGTGAACTTGTCCTCTACTTCTGTAAGTATAGTTAAACTTCTATGACAGGCCCTCCCTGATAACGGACACCTCTATTAAAGTACATTTTCCCCTATGCCTAACAATTATATATCTGTGCATTTTTACTTCTCAATAGCAGTCACTTCCGAATAGCGGACAAATTACACTCTCCCGACGTGCCCGTTATTCAAGAGTTTCTGTATTTGATTATTATTATAGTGTGGGCGCGGACGGAAAGGGGGAGGGGGGGGGGGAGGTTGCTGATAAACTACCTAGTGGCGATTCTGTTCCGAATTTTCCGAAAATTTAAGGCATTCATTTTCGAAAGTTTATAAAATTCGATCATCAATCTGAAAATTCAGACATAAAAAATATCACGAATTTCGGCAAATGGTCGTCGAAAAAATTAATTTTGTCAATTGTTTGCAGAAAAAAACGTGAATTTCGTCAAAGGATCGAGAAAAAGACGCAAATTTCGAAAAAATCGCGAAAAAAGGCAAATTTCGTCAAAAGATCCCGAAAGGACCGGAAATCTCGTCAAAATATCTCGAAAAACTCAAAATTCGTCAAGGGATCGCGGAAAACGCGAATTTCGTCAAAGGGCCGCGGAAAAAACACGTATTTAGTGCCGGGAGTGGATTTCCTCCCTCCCCCCCCCCCCCCCCCCTTCCGCTGTAACTTTCAGAAAATTTTCTGGGAATTTCAGAAATATATATATATATATTTTACTCAGAATCACCCTTGAACTACTACCTTCTTACCCCTAGGCTAGTTTTCTTTGGGCACCCTCTCCCTTCCTTCAAAATGATATATTTCAGTGTTTTCTGGTACTAAAAAAGGAAAGAAATACTTTTAGTGTAGTTAAAAAACATTAAAATTTCATAAAACTGAAAGTGTCATAATATGACAAGTGGGGATTTTTTTTATTTCAATCCTAGATGTAGAACAACATTTCTGTAAATATAAGGTATTAGGGACCAGGGGCCATATAAAAAAATTCATATTTAAATATATATATATATATATATACAGCCCCTTATAAAACAAAAGCTTGATTTATACTCTTTTTTTACAATTGGAAGAATGTTCCATCAGCAGTTTAAACGATAATAAAAGTCACCTCTGTAATAAATTAATCACAAACTGGTAGCCGAAAAATTCCAAGACTCCGCAAAAAAAAAAAAAAAAAAAAAAAAAAGAAGAAGAATAAAATGGAATTTAACAAATTACAACGACCATTTGGAGAATGATTCTTTCGAAGACTAACATTTAAGACATAAAACATCGCACGGAGTTGATCCTACATTACGTACACCATGGATTACATTTTTCGGTACTGTACATTTTTAAACTTCTGGTCATTCCTTACGTACGCCATGGATTAAACATTAATATTCCTGGACCAATTTTAAATGAAATTTCATTCTTAAATTCTAAACATTCCACAATATTACTTTTTACACTGTAGTATAGAGAAAAAAATGTACTTTTAAATGCAATTTGTTTGAAAGCTGTATCTCAATTTCTTTCTGAGTTATTTTTTTTTATAGTTTTTATTACTTTTTTGTCATAGTGGCAACAGACGTATCCATCTCAGTTGAAAGTAAAGGGAGAATACAGATTACTGTATAGACCTATCAGAAAACGAATAAAATGCGGATTTAACCAATAAACGCTTCAGATATGTTTTTGATTTCCTACCCTGACAGAGGATAATAACCATTTTCCCAAATGGTTAAAAAAAAAGAAAAAAAATTTGAAAGAAAATCTTAGCACCGGGCCCTTTTCCTTCCAAAACCCTAGGCTTCAGCTTGTTTAGCCGAATGGGTAATCCGTTTTGATTAAGCCTACCAAAATAATCAAAACGACCCCCCCCCCCCCTACACACACATCCTGACTAGCAAGTTATGACCTTGGTTGAAAACATTACTTAAGTAGCGGATTTTATTTATGGAACAGAGAGCAAAATATGTCTTTTTAAATAAAAGTAATTATTTTATTTTGTTCAGTAGTATGTGCAAAGATGATTCTGTTCCCAATTATCCGAAAATTTACGGCTTCCGGTTCAAAAACACTTTAAAATCGATCATCAGTCTGAAAATTCGGGATAAAAAAATACGCGATTTTTGACAGATGATCGCTGAAAAAAATGAGTTTTGTTAATCGTCCGAAGAAAAAAAAACGGCAACTTCGTCGAAGTATAGCGGAAAAAACGCAAATTTCGTCGAAGATTCCAGAGAAAAGACAATTTTGTCTAAGAATCGCAAAAAAAAGTGAATTTTGCCGAAGGACTCGGGGAAAAACGGGAATTTTACCAAAGGGCCACTAGAAAAAACACGAATTTCTTCAAAGGTCTGCGAGGGTCTTCAAAGGTCTGCAAAGGATCGCGAAAATAATGTGAATTTCGTCGAAGGATCATGAAGAAAATGAAGTTTTTCAAAGGGGTGCTTAGAAAACACTACTTTCGTCAATGTAACTCGGAAAAAATGCGAATTTCGTCAAAAGATCGCAAAAAAGCGAATTTAATCAAAGTATCTCGGAAAAAATGCGAATTTCGTCAAAAGATCGCAAAAAAGCGCATTTAATCAAAGTATCGCAGAAAACCCGTAAATTTCTTCAAATGATCCCCTCCCCCCACCCCAATAAAAAAAAGTGAATTTCGTTAAAAGGCTGAATTAAAAAAGTTAATTTCGTCTAAGTATCGCCGGAAAAACGCGAATTTCGTCGAAGGATCATGGAAAAGTGAATTTTTCGCATGACACGAAAAAAGTAGAAAAATTCTAGAAGGGGCCGCGGGAAAAACGCGAAATTCGTCACAGGGCTGCTGAAAAACGACAAAATTCGTAAAACGGCCAAGGAAAAAAATTTGTCAAAGCACCGCGAAAAACGAGAGTTACGCCAAAGGACTGCAGAAAAAAAGCGAATTTCGTCAAAGGACCGCGGATATAAAACGCAAATTTCGTCAAAGGATCGCGAAAAAACGGAAATTTTGTCGGCGAATTGTGAAAAAAAAATATTTTAGTCAAAATGCTGCTTAAAAAATGCTATCGTAAGGATATTAAAAACTGCTTATGCTTTCGTCAAAGTCTTGCGGAGAAAATGCGAACTTCGTCGAAGGGCCGCTAGAAAAAAATGCGGGGCCGCAGTGAAAAAGCTAATTTTATCGAAAGATCAGGAAAAGATAGCGAATTTCGTCAAAAGGCTGCGAAAAAAACGCAAAATTTGTCAAATGGCCGCAGAAAAATGCAAATTTCTTCAAAAAATCGCGAAAATGCGAATTTCGTAAAAGGGCCGTACAAAAAAAGCAAATTTCGTCAAAAGATCACGAAAAATGAGAATTTCACAAAAGGGCTGCAGAAAAAAACGCGAATCATTTGTCAAAGGGTCGCTATAAAAAAAACACGAATTTCGTCAAAAGGCTGCGGCACGAGAACGCGAATTTTGACAAAGGACCACTATCAAAAACACGAATTTCGTCAAAACGCAGCGTAAAAAACTCAAATTTCGTCGAAGGATCGCTAAAAAACGTGAATTTCGTCGGAAGATCGTGGAAAAAGAAAAGAATTTTATCAAAGTGCTGCTTAAAAAACACTGATTTCTTCAAAGTATCTAGGGAAAAAAACGCGAAATTTTTAAAAGGGTCGCGGAAAAATTCAAATTTCGTCAAAGAGTGGCGGAAGAAATGCGAATTTCGCCAAAAGGCTGAGAAAGAAATGCAAATTTTGTCAATCAGTCGTAGAAAAAACACGAATTTTTACAAAATGCTCAGGTGCAAAACGCGAATTTTGTCAAATTGTCGCCAAGAAAAACACTTATTTCGTCAAAGGGCCCTGGAAAAAAACGCAAATTTCAAAGAATCGCGAAAAGAAGATAATTTTGTCAAATGGTCGCGGATGAAATGCGAATTTCACCAAAGGGCTGTGGGAAAAAATGCGAATTTTTTCAAAGGACATATTAAAAAATACATGAATCTCGTCAAAGGGCTGAGGCAAAAACCTCCAATTTTGTAAAAGGGCAGCTAGAAAAAACAACGAATTTCGTCAAAGGGTAGCGTAAAAACGCAAATTTCGCGAAACGGTCGCGGTAAAAACATTCATTTCGTCAAAGGTTCGGGAAAAAGGGAAATTTTGTCAAAGAGTCGCGTAATAAATGCGAGTTTCGCCAAAGTGTTGCGGGAGAAAAAAAGCGAATTTTGTATTAGTTCTTCTAGAACAAGTGGGTAAGTGTGATCATAGATCGCACAAAGGGTTTCGTTTAATATTCCTTTCAAACGTCGTTAAAAAAGCACATGCCTCCATTTTAATCTATGCATTATATAGAAATCAAACAAATTAATTAAATAATTATTAATATATCAGCTTCTAATTAAGTTAGCTCTTTGAACTGGGTATGTATGAAATCTGCGAGAGATTTCCCGTCCGGATGTCAAAAAGTTTTATAAAAAAATTTAATATTTAAAACGTTTAAATTTCGTATTAAAATAAAAACCGCAAGTGCGTCGTCATGTCTGATGAGATTAAAAACCCGTTGAAAGGAAAGTTTTAAAGCAATGATCCAATTAATGAAATAATAATTAATATCTCAGCTTCTAATTAAGCTAGGAGTTTGAACTGGGTATGTATGAAATCAGCGAAAAATTTTACGTCAGGATGTAAAACAAATTAATCTAAAAATTTAATATTTAAAAAGTTTAAATTTCGTATTAAAATATCCTCTGCTTAAATTTCTCCAGCGCCGATATGTCTGAAAGATGACAACACCTGCTTTCCGCTGAAATGAAATCTCTTTTCATTGTCTTTTCAAATACAGAAATTAAATTTTTATCGATCGATTTTTAGTGGATTTTTTGCGTTATACCCAACGCAGAAATTTGAACTTTATACCAAAATAAAGTAGAATTTTTTTGCGCGTCTTTCTGTACCTTTTACGAATTTTAGGACCAATACTTTGGGAGATGCGATTTCGCTTTTTAAATGTCCACTTCATTTATCGCTTAATTTCCTTCGTGGTAACCATACACCCGCTCATTTTACTGGCAACCCTTAGGAGAAACTCCGCTGATTTGGAGAAGGTGCGTTTGTAGCTGCGTTCAAAAGGTTGATTGGTTAATTTTAGAAGTTAATTAGCCCGTAATTCGGTTAATTACCGACTTTTTAAAAATTTTATGATTTGTTGTTTGATGTGAGGTGTTCAGCTATAAGTACCCAAAATTTCAAGTCACTAACGTGTATAGTTTCTGAGAACGGACTCTGTGACGGACAGACAGACGGACAAAGGAGTGAGACGAATGGGGTTTCGTCAGATGAACGAAACCCTAAAAAACACGAATTTCGTCAAAAGGCTGAGGAAAAACGCGAATTTTGACAAAGGAGCACTAGAAAAAAACATGAATTTCGTCAAAAGGCATCGTAAAAAACACAAATTTCGTCGAAGGATCGCGAATGCAAACGTAAATTTCGTCGGTAGTTTGTGGAAAAAAAGAATTTTGTCACAAAGCAGCTTAAAATACGCTAGTTTGTCAAAGTATTTTGGAAAAAATGCAAATCTCGTCAAATGATTGCTATAAAAAATGAGACTTTCGTCGAAAGGGTGCGGAAACACGTGAATTTCGTCAAAGGGTTGCTGAAGAAACGCAAATCACGTGAAAGGATCGCTGGAAAAATGAGAATTTCGTCAAAAGGTCGCAGAAGAAACGCGAATTTCGTCAAGGGTCTGTGGAAAAAATGCAAATCTCGTCGAAAGATCGCAAAAAAGACATGAATTTCATCGGAGGATCGTGAAAAAAAAGAATTTTATCAAAAGGAGCCGATGCTAGTTTGACAACATCAGTACAAAAATGTAACATGTCCAGCGTAGAGATCCCCATCAGACAGTTACATTGTGTCTGAGCCCAGGTTTAATTTTTTTTTCAGCAGACTCGGGCCGGGCCTGCAACAGGCTTACATTGCTTATTTATTTTCGTACATAGTCGAGCCAGACCAGAACTGGGCTTAATTGTTCCCAGGATCTGTCAGGTAGGCAATATGTTTTGTAAAAATAGTAACAGCCATAATAGAATCATTGGGAATATGTCTGGTTCTCAAATTCCCTGCTCATCAAAGCGAAACCTTCTGACAAATTTTCTGACTCATTTTTAACTATAATAGCATAAAAATAATAGGTATGACTATTGAAGCGATTTGGAAATGAACAGCATTTTCCATTCTTTGATAAATAAATTACTTATTGAGTTACAAGAGATTTTTGTCATTTGACGACAGCTTTTTTTCCTTTCCCATGCTATCGCTTCGAAAAGGAGCGATGAAGATATTATTTTCAAAATAGTGGTAGAAACAATAAAGTTTCCCTATAGAATGTGACCCCTGTGTATCGTACAATTTCAAGGTTTGGCTATCTCGTTTTCAGAGGCAAGGTATACTTGCATTCGTAAAATGTTGAAATAATTTAATAACACCAGTATTTACAAGAGAATCTATTTGAAAACAGGTAAAAGTATATTTCTGCGTACTTAATACAGGTGAAATTTTCATTATAAAATTCCGGTGCCAATGTGGCAATTAGGAATTAAAATTATGTGATGACATAATGGCATCACTGCCTCTCAAGGGGTCAAGAAATTTGGTTTGATACCACCCAATATGCTTTTTTTAAATTTTATTATGTAATTTTAATAAGGTATTCCATAATTTTCTTTATTGTGAGCAAAGAACAATGAAGAAATTTACCTCCTGTAGTAAGAGAAACTCAAAAACATTATTTATAACTATTGGGGTAACTGGATCCAGCATGGTCCAGCTACCCCGGATACATGTCCCAGTTACCCCGTCTTGAAAAATTTATGGGGTAACTGGGACACCGGGCTTACATTTGAAACATAAAGTAAATATGTATAGATACCTAATAATATTAATGTGGTTGTATGCCTAATCTTAAAAAAAAAGGATTGTTTAATAAAAGTACTTACAGGATTTTAATAAAAAGCCGAGGAAGTTCAACCATATTGACGTTGTTTAAAAAAAAAAGAAACGTAAACTTTTGACAACCTATCACAGAAAAGTGAGAGTTGTGATTGAGTTGACACACGTTGTTTTAGGAAGTAGATGTTAAGGGGCATGTTCACAAAAGCTAAAACTTAAAAAACATCGACAGTTTTTTTATAAAATAGCCTAATGGCCCAGTTACCTCGTGGGTCCAGTTACCCCAACTAACCTTATATCTAGTTCATATTTTGTTATTTTTACAAATATACATAGCTAAATTAAATTCATTTGTCATTTTATTGCAGTGACTGTCAATTAAATTCATTTGTAAATTACAGCTTTTTAAATTCGTATAGAAAGGTAAAATACATCGCGAAAACGCTGCAGGAAAAGAAAATTATTATGTGTTAATCCATGCAAAAAATAATTGCATTATTTGTGTACTGAACGTATGTAAAAATATTTTATTGGTTATAACAGAAATAAAAAATGGATTTTATCTGTATACCGATTACCAAATTTAAATTTTTCGCGTGCCAGAAAAATTAGCTTGCGTGCCAACTCTGGCACGCGTGCCATAGGTTCGCCAACTCTGCCCTACACGATGTGCAAATAAAAGAGTTTTTTTTTTCAAGCAGCTTAATTAGCCTTTTTGAATTTTTACTAAATATATTTATGAATGTTTAATAAGCTGAAAATATGTGAGTCAATAGACTTTATTACTTCTCCCAATTTGAACTTTCTGCGCTCCATAGTTTACGAGTAAAATGGCTGTGACAGACAAACAGACACAAGAGTGATCTTATAATGGTTCCGGTTTTACTTTTTAAGTACGAACCTTAAAAAAGGAAAATAAACATTTTACACACTTGATTGAAATTATAAGAATATTTCAGATACTGTGGACAGTGATAAAAGGAAATAATCCCCCTCCAATAATCCCCCTCCAATACTGGGTGTGTCGCTGAATTATATTTCAAAACATTAATGTTACTCAAAAGCGTTGTTATAATCACTAAATATATATATATATATATATATATATTAATCGCCAAAATAGAGTACCGTATTTTATGGAAGAAACGCAGCAACCGTCGTAAGCGCCGCACTCCTCAAAATTGGTCTAAATAAGTTTAAAAATATCGTAAACGCCGCACCTGTGGGAACGCTACTTTTGTCGACAATGTCTCATTGACCTAACTTTAATCAATGTTTTCTGAACAGGGTAACGTGCCTCATTTTTATAATTTAGGATTCTAAAATTTTATTTAAAATATTTAAATCAGGTTTTAAATATTTTTATGTAATTTCTTTAATTAAGGAGCCGTCGATTGTCATTAAAACCATCCAGAGCGCGGGACGCGGATCCTCTCCTTAGGCACACAACATTTTTTTAAGTGGCTGTCGCAACTTAGCACACTTTTTACGTCGCATGCACTTTAGACCTTTTTTAGCTTCTACTCGAAACCCTCAAACTCTGAGTTGTTACGTTGTTAGTATCTGAGTGGAAGAGTAGTAAATTTTCTTTGTCCACCTGTATGGTTCAGTATCATCATCCGAAATGTCACAGTTTTTATAATCGGTAAAGTCAGAAAGTTTCGCGTTGTTGAGCAGGGGACTTGAGAACAGTCTTATAATAATACATTCATGGGATTAATGAATTTTTATTTTAGCCCATTTTACACGCGCGAGAAAAAAATCGTAAACGCCGCACATGGTGTAAACGCCGCACTTGACAAAAAAATAGCTTCAAACTCGTAAACGCCGCGGCGTTTCTTCCATAAAATACGATATATTTAAAAACAAAGAAAAAATAAGGAAATATTTTACACGCTTCATTGAAGCCATAACAATACCATAAATACTGAAAAAGTATTACATTTTCAGCTGTAAAATATCATTAAGGGGACTCGGTACCAAAAAATTTTATTTTATAACTATAACCTATATTATATTTTTAGGTTCATGTTTGAATAAAGCATAGTCATAACAGATCATAAGAAGTGTTAAATTCTCGATATAGAAGTAATATTTCTTATAAAATTGAATTAAAAAAAAATTAACAATTTGTAAATTCTTTCTTCTTTTTCATTTTTCATATTTGGGAATGGATATTTTTATCCTTTTTTCCATAAATCTAAGTATCGGATTTTTGATGAGACCAGTAGATCAGCAGAAAAAAAATTAGTGAATGCATATGGAAAAAGTGAGAAAATAACATGTTTAAAAAATAAATAAATGATCTTATAAAGTTACAAACATATCAAAAATTTGGTACTTAGTTATCCCACACAGGGTCTAAAGATACTTTTTAATAAATTTCAGACAATTTGCTTAATTATTGTAAGAAGCCTTAGCATTTCGATTAAAATGTAAATATAAAAATTTGGGAACCAAGAAAAATGAGTTTAAACATTTCCCTTACACATAAATGACATTAAATTTCATCATTATGACTTAGGTATATCTCCTTTATTATTTATCGAACCGTTCGGAAATTAGGACAGAATGCTCTAAGAATACTAAGGCACATTAAAAGAAAAAAAAAAGTATGAAATTTGACATTTTTGTCATTTTTTATCAAAATGACAGGCAGTGAGTCGCCTTAAAATAAGTTTTAAAAAAAATACTCTTTCAGCTAAAATCAATTTTCATGAACTCATGAAAAATAATATTTTGTATTGCAGCACGTTGCTACTGCGCAAGACGACATTATAATACAACATACATAAGATTATAATATTTTATCAATGACTGCAAAAATGAGACTTTATACCGAAATACAGAAACAAATTTTTTAGATTGTTTTAACACTGTTTTCTGGTCACAGTCTCTACGGTTATCTGTCACCCTCAATCTGAAAGTATGTTCCCTCTGACACCACATGCACAGAGTATGGAGATCTAATTTAAAATCTCCTTACTCTGTCCTCTGTGGCCACATGACTCCTGGTAGGGGAACAGGTCAGCATGGATTGCTTCAAAGGGATGAGCCAGCCCTGACCAAAGATAACCTGAGGCTACATCGACCCTACTGATTAGGAGCTTCACCCCTTTCTTTCATTCACAAAGGAATTCGCGCTAAGCTGTTACCTTTCTTCATCGGAGATCTAGAGCGACTGATGTTCTTTTTTTTAGAAGTTTCATTTTTTTCGCGAATTTGGTATTTTTTTGTAGCCTTCAAAACCTGTATGGTTAAATTATGCATTGCGCGCCAATTTCACATGTTTTTTATTTATTTATTTATTTATTTATTTATTTATTATTTTTTTATTATTATTATTTTTTTTTACATTGGAGAATTAATAATGGAGAATAATATATTTTATTTCTAAGAAATATTGTTATTTTACTTACACAGATTACTTAATACTATTTTCTCAATAATTTGCATTCTGTTCTTTCAAAATTAGTGCTTTATTTAATGCAATTATTTTAATTTGTTTAAATTTTATGAAATTCATTGTAATTTTTCTTTCAATTATGACACGATTTCCACTGATTGAATCACGTATCTGATTAGTGAGTGTGGTTAAACATATTAATATAGTTGGATTGTTCTGTGATTGATATATGTTATTGAGATTTTCTATGCATGTTCGTTATTGAAAAATAAAGTATGTAGCGTACATAGTTTGTTTATAGAGACACTCAAAAGTATTCCATTATATTATGGTCTATGGGAAAATGTAATTATATAAATACGTAGCACCTACAGTCGTCGTCGGGTCCGTCCGCCTGCCCGCATATAGCAGCGCAAAAACTACCCAACCGAATGGTTTGAAATTTAATATAGATAATTGTTCCAGATTTTGTCGAGTCGCTTCAAATTTTATGAAAGTCGAATCAAAACTTAAAAAGATATTATTAAAAGTTTTCTTCGTTCTATTAAATCCTATCATACGAAATTAATTCAATGATATCCCACAATAGGTAATGATTCTAGGTTGCCATGGTGATGACGTCCTATTTAAGATATAGTCATATTATTTCCGTATTACTGAATTAAATATATATAATCGTAATAAATTTTGTATTCAGGCATTTTTACATAAGAGTGCAATAGCTATAGCACCAAGATCTGACTATTTATGAAACTAGTTACAGTACGAACGCACATCATTTGTCACGTTTGACGTACAAATTCCAACTTGTTTTTCTTCTCTTGGAATATGAAAAATATTGCCAACATTTCGTTATTGATACATCATACAAAAAAGTTTTTGTAATAACTTATGCGCTCACGCACGTTATGTATCTGTAAATTTGGTGGTATCCACTATTCAGATGAAAAAGAGTAAAAATATAAAAGTGTTGGAAAATGAAAGTGTTCACTAAATATATCCAATTTTCCGGAACCCTAATATATATAGATTTTCACCTGAATGAAAAAAAAAAATATTTTGGACATTTAGTTGAAAATCAATCAACCCGAACCCGGCCTGCAAAAGTCAAAAGACAATCCGAAATAATGAAAGCCAACCCGACCTGCAACTTAAAAATATAGCGCCAACCCGACCGACTTGGACTGGGGGTCCGGTCGGGTTCAGATAATAGCGCGTTACTGATCCGATGCAGAACTCTTACTTTGAATTGAGAAGAGCTACGAAATATTTTTCAATTAGTTATGGATGACATTCACAATGCAAAGCGTCCTTTCCTCTTTTTTCTGAAAAACCCCTTTGAGTTTCCAATTTCTTCTAATAGTGGTTCCACAGATTTTTACCATCTGTGATGAAATAATAAAGGTATGAAAAGAATGATTTGGACGTAGCGTAGTAGAAAAGAACCCAAGGCACAGTAATGACAAGATAGTAAGTAATCAGTTATATATGGGGCCGGTATGTGAAACGATGGTGTATGCTATTCCTTCAGCATTCAGGTTTCAAAGAATCACCCCCTGCTCACGATAAATTTTCTCTTTCTGTGATGACAGTTGTACGATTACAGTCAAGCTATATCATCAACTCATTAGTTTCAATTCTTGGTGACGCGGTAATGGAAATCTTTACAAAAGCAAAAATGCTACAAACTACACTTTGCATGGCAAGACAAATTTATTAGTAAAATGGAGAATATCCAGAGAAAGATGTATGAAAATTTTGCGATTTATTGTTTTATTCAAAAAAGTTGAGCTCAAAAAAGAAGCGGAGAATCACTAATCAACAGTTATTTTGAATAAATACTCTATGAAGGGTAAAAATATTTTGAGAACTAACCATACTGCCCCCCCCCCCAACCCTTCTTCCACTTCTAGCTTTAGATCGCTATCAAATTTCTTCTTCATAAATAAATAAATATAATTTTCTGAATCTCTAAAAATTGAGGAAAAAAAAAATATGCTCATAAGAAGTAAAAAAAAAAAACACTCTTTTGTAATATTTTAATGGGAATTTTGAATTTCATGAAGTTCGAAAAACTGTCTTTACAATTCTTTAATTTGGATCGCGATTATTCCACATCCACCGCTAAAATTAGGCTTGTTAGCAAGCGCGAAATAAAATTTATTGATAAATATATAAATTTACTTTGTTTCGTTTCTAAGTCATAGAAACAGGGGGGAAAAAAGGGCAGTGATATCGATTACAAAATACTTCTTACAATCTTTACGTACAAAAAATAAAGTTGAGTTAATTAAAAAACTGTAAACAGTACTTACTATACAGTTGACTTCAAACCTAATTAGAAAATCGCTGGCATCAATATCAACTCTAGAAGTAACATTTCAATTTTTATTTTATTTTATGTGTAATTTAATCCAATTTTGTATGAATTTATATTTTTATATGAAATATTCGCGAAAAATATTGATATTTAGTAGTAAATACGCTTGTAAGAAAACATGTTCTGGATTTTTTTTCACGAAGAGTCGTTTCATAGTATTATTTATGTGTACAATATTTTTAAAAGCATTGAATGAGACAGCATTTGTTAATGCTTACTTCGGTTTCATTCGGATTTTATATTTTTCAAAGGTTTATTATGTGATATGTACTGGAATACCCATGTCTTTATAGTAACCATCTCAATTTAATAACTGTTTTTAATTATTATATTATGTATGCTTTCCTTGTCTAATAAAGTTTCCTCTACTCATGTTTTGTACACCATGGTGAATTATAAGTATTTAAACGAATACTTTTTGAACATCCATTCAACGCTGTTATTCAACCATTTTATTCGATTTTCCCTATCGTAATCAAAACCGCATGATGAATCATCTGTCATTAGACTGGAAGGAGAAAAATATATATACAGTAAATTCTGTCTAAGGTGGACTCTGTATAAGCCGGAAATCTGTCTACCGCGGAAACGGAAAGCATTTTAAGGTCCCACCGAAACCAAAATTTTGCATAAGGCGGAAAAAAGGATAATTTAAAAATGAAAAGCATTTTGTTTATTAAACTTTAAAACTGATAAGTCAAATGCTCAATGTCGTGCATGTTAGTTAAATTCCGTAACACCTTGAAAAAGTTAATTCAAAAGAACAGAAACTGTTTAAATTTAAGGAATTTATGCTTGTGCCATTTTTTCATATGCAAAATTATATTTAAAAGTTAACTTTTCTAGTAGAATGAACATTTATGAAAATATATTTTTTCGAAAGTGCAATATATTATACTTTAAGGATGTACTCAAATTCAAAGTTATAGCTTTCTATCTCATTCTCGAAGTTTATTGACGGGTTTTTGTTAGTTTTTGTGTGTGTGTGTGTGTGTAAACTTCCAATTTGCATGTATTACAGCAGTACTAAGAAATTGAATAGCGTTTCTCATTTATCTCTAAAGACAAAAGATCTTTCCGAATTTCAGTTTTCAACCGATTTTCGAGTCAGGAAAATCAATAAAAAATCATCAAATTCGAGGGCTTTTTTTTTTTTTTTTTTTTGTTTTGTTTTTTGGGTGCGGGAGGAGAAGCTTTTTTGTATAAGCCGGAATATTGTCTACCACGGAAAATTTTCTCAGTCCCCATCGATTCCGCCTTAGACAGAGTTTACTGTATAATGTCAATAAAACTTTTAATTATTTGGAGAGTGATTGCGCTTTATCTCTTTAGCTATTTTATTAGGTTTTACTGATTATGTGTAGATTTAAGACAAAGTTTTGAAACTAGAACTAATTTTTTCTTTGTTATTAAAATATAACATTTCTTTCTTTATTTATTGATAGTTAAATATCTTCTGTAATTATCATCTGATCTATACTTTTTTTTTAAATTGTCCTTGTGTCAGTATAAATTTTAAAGAAAATTTTAATTTTAAGAGGGCACAGGACCTTAAAACTTTCAAAAAATCAGTTTTCGGTTTTGTTTTATTCTGATTGTTTTAATATTTCTCAACAATATGCAAAAAAACCCCATTCAAAAATATGCACTTTTTTCTTGAGTTATAATCATTTATTAGAAAAGGTGATAGGGAAAAGGTCATTTATAGGTGGGTATAATTGAAGGTCCGTAGATATCGAAACTTTAAAAAGCGTTTTCTCTGATTAGTAAATTTGAAGTTTGTGCGCACTGTTGCTTTCAAACTATGTAAACTACAGCTTTTGCAAAATAAACAAATGTGCGTTTCTATATAGTCTACATGTAGAACAAAAAAAAAAAAAAAAAAAAAAAAAAAAAAAACATATTTTGGTTATTTATTTGTTTGCACTTGAATTTTTTTTTTTTTTTTTTTTTTTTTTTTTTTGTACTAAAATTGAATTTTAAACGAAACTTTTTGTGTATATTTTGGGTTTAATTTAGAAGTAGGTGTGGTACGATTCTATTTTGTTCAAAAATTGTTTTCTATATGCATAATTTAGAATTTTATCATGCGCGCAGCACTTAGATTTTATCTCACGCATTAGCAATATGAAGGTTTAAATTTAAAATTTAAATATTAATTTTGTATATACAACATTTTCTTTCTTTTTTTTTCCTTCTTTTTTTTTTTTTTTTTTTTTTTTTTTTTTTTTTTTTTGATAATACAGTTAAGAATATATAGTTTAGGTAGAAAGGGAAAAAAATCTTAATTGCATATTATTTGCGTTTTGGTATTTTGAAAAAGGCGGTGTTTTTGATCGTTTCAAGATACTCAAAAGATAAATATCCCCTATAATATGAATTTTTTTTTTTTTTTTTTTTTTTCTTGTGTGTGTGTGTGTAAAAGTTTTCAACAGCGGACATCTGCAGGCTGCGGAATTTGTTCGATAATCGAAGGTGTCTGCTTTTGTGAGGTAAAAATAAACAAATATGTCAGGGTTGTTGATTAAAAAAGGCTGTAGCTAATTAAAGGTGTCCGATATTAGGTATCCGAGATCCAATAACCTTCATAACGGACACTTCCGAATACTGGACACCTCTATTTAGCGGTATATGATGCTTCTATATAATGCAGGGTTGGACTTTTTGCAGAAGGAGCACTTGATTAAATGTTGGGCAAACTGAACAGTGTCCCCTATTCCCTCCTCCTTCGCTTTTACGGGCCCCAAATTAAATATTCAATTTTTGTAAAGCTTTTACTTGAAATGTGTTTCGACGTTGTACTGATTATAATCAATATTTTGAACTTTTAAAATACAATAAGATTAAAAACTAAATAAATTTTTAAAGAAATCTAAATTCAGTAAAACTTCTCAATCACGGGCACCTCGGCAACGAAATTTCCGAAAATTTAACCCTCACGCTGCGTATCCCGCGATTTCTACAGCCAACGTAAAAGTGGCAAAATTTGCGCAACCCGCGAATTCCGGAACAAATCTTTTTTTTTTTTTTTTTTTTTTTTTTTTTTTTTTTTTTTTATGATTTAGTTCTATTTAAAAGAGAAACTCTTTCACAAAGATTTTGGACATATTTGAACTCTAAAATATATGCAGATTTCAAACATCTAATAAAATGCGCAATTTTTGAACCTATATTCATAATATATATATACGCAGCGAGAAAGTTAAGGCATTCTGTTACAAATATTAAAAAAATATTTCCTGAATCCGAAAATTCGGACATAACAATAATCGTGAATTTTGACAAATGGTCGCCATAAAAAATCTATTTCGTCAATTGCTCTCAGGAAATAACTTCAATTTCACCAAAGAATTGCCGGATAAATGTGAATTTGGTCAAAGGGCTACTGAAAAAACGCGCATTTCTTCAAATGATCACGGAAAAAGCGAATTTCTTCAAAAAATCGCGGAGAAAACGCAAATTTTGTAAAAATAAACGCGAATTTCGTCAAAGGATCGCGAAAAAAAACTCACATTTCATCAAATTATTCCGCGATTTTCTTCAAAGAATCGCTGAAAAAACGCGAATTTTATCAAAGGGCTGCGAAAACACGCAAATTTCGTCAAAGAGTCGTGGAAGAAATGCGAATTTTATCAAAGAGTCGTTTACAAATACAGTGGTCTCTTTAGAAAACAGCACACATACATATGTTTATTATTATAGGTATAGTTTTTAATCTGAAATAATATACCCAACTAACTTTTGAAGAAAATGGGTTAACCCAAACCCAACTTGCAGGAATCTACACTCAGCCTGAAATTGACCCGAATCGAAAACAGCTAACCCGACCCGCAACAAAAATAATTAGTGCAAAGAGGGAATTCCCCTCGCCCCCTCTCTGCTGTAACATTTCAGATTTTTTTTTTTTTTTTTTTTTTTTACTGAGAATCACCCCTGATCAGGAGTTTTTTTTTTTTTTTTTTTTTAACTGCGATTCTTAATTTTAGTTTAAAATAGCAATGGCAGATGGTATTGCAAGCAATAGGCGCTAAATCGGTGCCCGATTTAACAACTATTGTTTGCAGCGCCATATATCGCGCTGCTATTGTAAAGTAAAATAAAAAAATCGCAGTGAAAAATCTCCTGACATCTTACATAATCCTCCTGCAAGATTTTTTTAATTGCTGTCACCATTTGCAAGTTACTGAATTTTAAAATCAGTCAGTCCATTTCAGGACATCCGATATGTTTTTTAATGTTTTTTAAGTTTCAAAGCATTCTTTAGTGAATTACAACTGATCTTAGATATAAACAGACAAGCAGTCTTGTACAAATTGGTATTTTTTACATAATCCTGAATATTAGAAAATATTATTAAATAATTGTTTGGGCGTGCCCGTTATGGAGCTTTTAGTACTGTATGTAGTTTTTATCTTAAAAAATATTTAGACTTTCTATTCAAAATTAGGGTCGGCTCGAATCCTTCTCGCAAGAGTGAAAACCCAATCTGAAACTCATCCAAACCCGAAATAATAATGTATGTTAATCTGCCCCAAACCCAATGCGCTAGGCACAGCTAAAAAGTAGAAGTCAACCCGACCCGCCTCAGAAAAGTAGAAGTCATCCGGACCTAAACCCGACCCGCCTCACCAGTGGATGAGAAGTTCTGCCCTCGAAGCTGGTAGACGGAAGGTGCTGGGTTCGAACCCAATCGCGCCCGTCGGCCTAACCGTTTCAGAGTTTTCATGGTTTTCTACGAAACCGTGGATTCCCATGCGTAAATACGGGTTAGGTTCTATTAGAAAGACCCCCATGGAGGGCACACCCATTAGGGCCTATATCTCTCGTGTTAATAATCGGCCGTCAAAAATCAACCCATCAATCAACCTAAACCCGATCCGCAGCAAAAAGGTAGATGTTAACCCGACCCGCAGCAAAATGTAGCAGTCAACCGGACTCAAACGCGACCCACAGCAAAAAAGTATAAGTTAACCCGACCAGCAGCAAAAAATAGAAGTCAACCGGACCCACATCCGACCCGCAAGAAAAAGTAGAAGTAACACGACCCGCGCATCAGATTGGAGTCTCCAAATTTCCAAAATCGCTCCCCCCCCCCCCCCACACTTTTGAGGACTCTTTAGATCCGCCCTTGTACTGAACTTCGAATTAAAAGTTATAGAAGATAAAATTGTAAAATCAAAGCAAATGTCAATGTATTCATTTTTTAAACTCTGCAGTAATTAACGTATGTAATTAACTTTTGTTTTGATACTTATATTTTTATATTTTTTCCTAATGTGAAAAATAATTTTTAGTAACATTAATCGTTACCTATTTTCAACAATTAAAATCTAAAATTAAACATGACCTCCATTAACAGACCACCTCTCGGAGAAACCCATTTTTATTGGAACGGAACGTGGGTGTTTTAGGGAGGTTTTACTGTATTTGTTATCAGAGACGAAAAAGCGTTTTACTGATAAGCATATCTTTTCACTGTAAAAAGGCAGTGATACAACGGTATACACACCTTTGGGAACAGGTCTGGTGTAGAGAAAGACAAACTGAAATCTTTCTATCCAGCTGAAATCATCACTGGGATTGGGGAGGAAAAGGAAACTTGTATCCGTGTGGGATCCCTGCTCTGATATCAACTAATTAGTTTCAGAGGTTTCTTGGCGAGGGGCAAATCTCCACAAAGTAAGAAATGCCTAAGGCTGTATTCTCTTTCCTGATATTTGTCTGGTCAGGTTGGGGAATTTTGAGAGAACAATGATTTTGAGTCAACATGCTATGGCGGTTAAAAATATTTCCAGCACGAACACTGACTAATACTGTTTCTACCCCCTCCAGCTACGGGCTTGTCTTAAAAATGTTTTTGAAAAGATATCAATATATAAATTGTTTACTTTTATTTTTAATTAGTTGAGTTAAGAAAGCACACCTGCTTTATACAACTTACTTGAATATTGTAGTACATTAACCTATTGAAACAACATCCCGACGACATTAAACCTTATAGCTCTGGTGAAAATGACAACTGAATTATAATCTAAATATATCAAATCATGTTAATAATACAACTTCCAAGAGTATATAACTATATCTTGGACTTGTTACATGAGTACTAAATGAATGCATAATAAATAAACAGATCATACTCATATAAAAAATTATTCTTAAATTGTGACAGATTTTTAAACATTTCTGAATACGCATGCATTTTAAAACTTTCCAAACACCTGCCATGCTCAAACTCTGGTAAAGATAGTACTCGGATTGCCATAAAATTTTTATGTTACTGAGGATTTTTATAGAATGTTCGGTAGTAAAAAAAGAAGTGAGTAGAATTTGTGGTTCGTTTACAGATACACACAAAAGAATTCTTTTACATTATGATCTATGAGGAAAAAACGTTTGCACTGCATTTTAATAATGTTATGATACATCAAACATAATGAAACTTACTGGAGTACACAAAACATTTTCTATAGATTATTTTCTATCGCAATTATCGTTCCTTTACAGAGAGACACGAAATTTGCTTACAGGCACAGGAACTGATTAAAATCCATAATTGCTGGAAGTGAGTTTTCCACTGTTGGATACATTTTTATATCTTACACATTTTTATATGTTACCTAATTTTGAGTGGTATGGATTTTTAAACATATGTAAATCTTTACAACATACTTTTGCTTAACTTTTGTAACTTATGTAAACCTTTAGCAAATGTTGAAAATGGATTTTACCTCATTATGTCTTTTCAAATTGTTTATTAATATATAATTGTATAATATATAATTATATAAAACTGAAAAAAAAAAATGAAGACTCAAATGTAAACTGGCTACTTTCTGACAAATTTTTGTTCGTAAACGTATCAGACTGGCAAGTGCTCTTGTTCAAAACTGTAATCGAACTATTTTTCCGCTTTTACATAAAAGCGGAAAATAACTGAAACATAATTTTTAGAGAATGGAGTCAAACTTTGAGTTTTGAGTACGTGTTGATTATATACAGAAAAATTATTTTAGTATGTTTTTAGCCGAGTGTTGAAGTGTAAATAAATATATAGAGCAGATAATTATGTAAGCATGTCTGTCTTATTTCTACCAAAGCCATCTAATTGTATATTCTTTTAATTGATTACTTAAAACTTTGTTTATATCAGAAACAGGGAATGATTTTGTAAACTAGCATTTTTATACATTATTTATTTAATTTATTTTCTCTGCGGTTGACAGACGATTTTTTTTTTTTTTTTTTTTTTTTTTTTTTGCGACCGTTTGAGAAATTTGTTTCTGCGATCTTGGCAAAATTCACGGTATTTTCCCATTATTGTTTGTAGAAACTCGCGGTCTTTTCCGCGACCAATTCACGAATTAATTTTACGAAATTCCGCAAAAGAAAAAAAATATATATAACTTCCATGGAAATTAAAAAGTGTTCATGAAATAATTTAAGGAAGGTAAAATAGAGCACAGCATTTCTTATTATGCGGGATTTTACTACTTTGTGGATGGTTCACGCAATGCCGCACGTTACTTCATAGCTTGCAGCTCAAAGAAAACTTTGCCCCATAACGGAAACTCTTGAAATGCCCCCTCCTAGAGATCTGCATGGCCCGTACCCGGTCGGCAAAGTAAAGTCAAAATTTCTAACGAGCCGGCAGATTGAAGACGATTGTTTTAACGGACCGGACCGGGCAGCACAAAAAAAATCGGGCAGAATCCAAAATTACGAGCCCGGCCGTTTATTTTTTTCTTAGGCCCCGGTCCATGTCCATAAAAAGATTAAATCTTAAATGGGCCGATGTACCAGATATAGAAATTAAGCCGATAAAATACGAGGGCCGGTAGTAGACTTAAGAAGTTACTTCAATCGTGCGAAAGGCACCCGTTCGTTAATGTTAATCTTATGGGGAAAATTTTTTAAGATATCTCATTTGCATTTCAATATTCTACTTCACTTTCGGAACCGGTTTAGAAAATGAAAGAAAAATAAAATATAAATAAAATAATAAAGAATAAGAAAGTAAGAGGAAATAAAGAAAATCTGCAAAAAAAAAATCTAAAAAGTAAAAAAAAAAAAAGTCTTTATAGCGATCGACCCCCAGCTTTGCAATGCAAAAAAATCTGCTAAAAATATTGCAATGCAAAAGAGAACGCAACAGTCATATAACATCATAGTCATATAATAGAGATAACAATGCAGTCAAGCGAAAAGACCCATTCATTAACGCTAATCCTATGGAAGACATTTATAAAGATATCTCGGTTCGGTCACATTTCAGTTGTTTTTAAATGATTTTTTTTTTGCATGAAATAGTTGAGATCGATCTGTACAAAGGCCGTTGTTTACTTTTTCCATTTTGTTTATAGGTATTTTTATTGAGGACACTTTCATTTTCGAAACTGGTTTCGAAAGTAAAAGCATCCTTATAAAAAAAAATCTGCAATCAAAATCGAAAAAGTAAAAAATGGCCTGCATACAGACCGAGCTCAGTTATCCAATTCAAAAAAAAAAATCTTTTTAAAATATTGAAATGCGACTGAGATATCTTTATAAATTTCTTTCATAGGATTATCATTAGCGAACGAGTCTATTCGTTTGACTGAAGTAGCCTCTTAAAAAAAATTTCGCCCATTGAATTAACATTAGCGAGCAGGTCTTTTCAGATGACTGAAGTAGCCTAGTAGATGAAAAGTGGGGCTCCGACCTCAGGAGGAGGTGTTGAGGTGCACGAGAGGAGGTGCAGGTGCAGGTGCAGGTGCAGGTGCAGGTGCAGCACCTCCCGTGCTCCTCCTCTCGTGCTACACCTCCCGTGCTCCTCCTCCTCTCGCGACTCTACTCTTGGAGGAGGGGTTAATGCGATAAGGATTTTTTTTAGATAAAAGCGGGAATTTTCGGGAGATTGATTTTTTGCTGTGTTATAGTACGAGGGTTATTTTTTTCGGTTACATAATTTTCGGGCGTTATTATTTTGAGTGTAGTATAGTATGAGGTTTAAATGAATAATTAATTAAAAAGTAATTAAAAATAATGAATGAAAAATATTAATTTAGAAATTTTAATGAGGGGACTTAGAATTTTTGAGTTTGAAATTTATTTTTATTCAGTTATAGTACGAGGGGGTATTTTTTTACTGTCGGTTTACTAATTAGTAATTAAAAATAGCAATTAAAAATTTAATGAGAAAATATTTAATGAAGCGACTTAGAATTTTTCGAGCAATTTCATTTGTTAATTTAAGTATAGTATGATGTATAGTATGAGGTATAGTATAGTATGAATTAGTAAAAATGGAAATTAATTGAAAATATCAATTCATTAAAAAAGTAATTAAAAATAATTAATGAGAAAAATTAATTTAAAAATTTTAATGAGGAGACATAGAATTTTTAGGGGAGCAATTTTTAAGTGTGTTAGAGTTGTGGTGCTGCCATCTAGTAACGATTGATAGAATTTAGTTTCGGAATTGGTATTTTTACGAAAAGTTGTGAGGAGGATTGAACCTGCAAAATGTAATCGTGGTTGAATAATAGACCGTTACCTTATCGATTCAGCCACGATTACATAGCTTTGAAAGAAAATTTTAAGAAGTGTCTTTTTTCGAAAAATTAGGCTGATGACGTCACCCATTTTAGGAACCAATCACTGATTTTTTAGACATATGAGCGCCACCTATGATTATTATAAATTGATGCGAATGAAGTTTTTAATATTAGTCGATTAATTACTCCTGTTGAATGAGGTCGTTAACATGTCTAGTTTACAAGATATTGCTGTTGTAGGAGCATCTGGGTTGATTAGAGAAGCGATGAATCTTATCCCTAAAGTGGAACCTGTTTCAGATGTTGAAATGAAACCCTCTTCATCAGAACTTTTAATTCAAGAAGAACCCCCTCTTGTTTGTGAAACTTGCAATAAATCGTTTCTGCGAAAGTTTGTGCTAAATAGACATGTGAAATCTCATCTTGAGAAAAAACCCTTTTGTTGTGATTTGTGCGAAAAAAGTTTCATTCAAAAGAGTGATTTACGACGACATATCAAGATTCATTCGAAAACGTGTGAGGTGTGTAATGAAATATTCTCAAGGAAAGTGGACTTTTTAAAACATCAAAAAATGCATGAACCTAGTCAACGTAGGAGATATGTGAGAAAGATAACGAAACAACCAAAAGACGATCAACGAAGCGTGTTAATTAATCGCTTGTGTAATTTACTGCAGCGGGTGTGTGCTTCCTATGACTCATCTGTGACGTCATCTGTTTGAAAGAATGTGATTGGGTTTAATACCCGTCACTAACCTATATAAGTTTAATGTTTTCTACACATCATTTAGTTTACTGCTAAGTCTAGTGTTTGCTAGTCCAATGGATGAAAATTTGTTGAAAAGATCCCATGAAGAAATGTTGTCACCTTCCGAGTATCAACCTCTGCTGGACGAATCTAGATTTAATGTGGAAAGTGTTACGCTGTATCCTTACACTGACGAACCTTCATCGCCAATTAATTGTCATGATGAAGAAACTTTGTTTCCTGATTCCTGCTGTGAATCCGCTCAAGATATTATGAATGAATTTTTCATTGACTTTCAGAAATCTTCTACTACCCAAATGGATGAAGAGTCTATGCCTGATAGGCAAAATATGTTTAAAATCCCACCTGTGAATGATTGCAATTTTATTTTTCGAAAAGAACTTGGAAACTGTATTTTTTTAGGAGTTCAGTTACAGAATTCTGAATACTCTATTCAAATTAGAGAATTTTCGAGTGAAGGAATTGCAACTCAGAATGGAATCGATTTAGATATTCGCACCTGGTATGAATTTCAGTATAAAATATTTGCGTTTAATTTGAAATATACCAGCTCTTCGTTTATCGCCAATAACATTCTTTTAGTTTTGAATGAGGATAATTCCGTTATGTGGCTAAAAATGTTAAAAAATGAATCTCATATTCGATTAAACAATTATCAACTTGAACAATTGAAAGAAAAAGCCTATAAATTGAATAAGAAATTGATTCATCATATGTATGAAAAACATTTACCTGCTTTATTAAAACAAAAATGTCAACAAAGTTCTTCAGAAAACGAATTTGTTTTGTGGTCTAAACTAATTTATTGTATCGAGAATTCTATTTTAAATATATTTAATCAAATTTATGAATGTACTGGTTGTGTTTTTAGACATCCAAGTGTTAGTCTTCATTCCTGTTTTATGTTAAACAACTGTGAAAAATTTCAACAGTTAGGGGACATGATTTTAATGCTTGTGAATTTTGATGATGTTCTATCCATGTTTTTAAAGAATGTGGATTCTGTTAGCGATCAGTTTTTATGTAACCTGAATGTTGAAACTTTTAAAAGTGTATTGTTTAAATCGTTTTAATAAACTGATTTCATGTTATATTTGTGTCTTTATTTTTAAAAATGGTGTGTGTTTTTTCTAACAGAGGGGAATTAAAACAGATTTTTGAAAAAAGAATGAAATATAATTCGATTAAACAATTAAAAAAAGAAATAAATTAAAACAAGCTTACCTGAAACACGTACTACATCCTCGGTTACTTGACTAGAAATGAAAAATCTTACAAGTCCTTATCGATTGGGTTTCTCCAATCTAACCTCCTACGTCATCAATGTTATCATACATCATGTGATAGGGTTTCCCCAACGTGTGATACCCTACACCACGTGATAGGGTTTTTCCCAACACGAAATAATCCCTACGTCATGAGTGATATCATATATCATGTGATAGGGTTTCCCCATCACGTGATATCCCCTACGTCACTAGTGATAAGTGATGTCATTTAGCACGTGACTAGATGTAATCAGTTGATAAGATTAGATGATAAGAGCTTGTATATAACTGCGAGCAGATCTTCAGTGCTCATAATTTTCGTCAGAGTTTAGCTGTTCTAGTCTAGTTGGATATCTCGTGCTGCCTAGTGTCTTCAAAATGTCTTCCATTATTTATTCGGACAATGGACTAAACGTGGAGTATATTGGTGACTTTATCGAGAAAGCTCATGCTGACCGCTATTTGACGGAGCTGCGGACATTGCCTTTCTTCAGACCTACTTTCCGTATTTTTGGAAAGGATGTTAAGCCTAAACGTCTGATGTTAGGCTATGGTGATACCAACACAAGCTATGCCTTTAGCGGAACCAGTGTGCCCGGTAACCCTTGGACACCTCTCATGATTGAATTGCGAGACAAAGTGGAAAAAGAAACAGCGTGTACTTTCAATTATGTACTGCTCAATTTCTATCAAGACGGATCTACTTGTATTAGTCACCACAAAGATGACGAATCCTGCCTGAATGCTGTGTTTCCTATTACAGTACTTAGTTTTGGTGCTCAGAGAACTATTGAATTTAAGAGACCGAATGTGCCCTCTACATTTATAAAGTTGGGACATGGATCGTTGTACATCATGAGTCCTCCCAGCAATGAACTGTTCACCCATGGTATTGGGGCAGAGCCTCACATTAAAGATATACGGATTAGCCTTACTTTTCGACATTTAATTTTACATCCCCTTGATCTGAAGAAGCCAAGACTAGATTTCGCTACTCTTTCGAAGGATCCGGAACTGAATTTAGACTTGTTCACCCTTTCTGATGACGATGAATTTCCGCGCTGCTCTTCACCTAAACATATTTCGCCGATGAATAAAACTGATATTTCACATGAAGACGAGTGGTTTACTAAAAATTTTAAAGGAAGTTATTATTCGACTACTTGGAATCTAGAATGGTGTACTTTAGCTCAAATTCATATGGAAGAAAATTGTAACTTGAAACTTCACATTCGAAACTATAAAGAAGGTTCCCACGGAAAGCTTTTTCCAACGAAGAATGGCGTCGTGATGACTGCTACGACTTTTGATCATTTCCAGCAAAATGTGACAAAGTTTAATTTTTATTCTGTGAAAGAGTCTTCCATTTGTAATAATCAATTGATCTTGGCATTCTTAGATGAAGATTTTTGTCTACTTCAACAAATATTCAAAACGGATGAAAATAATTTTCATTTCAAACCCAACGGAATACGTTTATCACGAGATCAATTTTTGAAACTTACTGAATTTTGTTCTGAAATTACAGACTGTTTTATTGACATGCTTTTAACACGAGTGATTCCTGTTGCAGTCCTGCGGAAATCGCAAAAATGTATTCATTCTCACATAAATGCTGATTGTGCTAAGAAAATGTTTTTATCCTGCTTAAACCATGAAATAGAACAATCTGTGCATCGTGTTTTTTCATGCTACGGGTGTAAAATTAATCAACTTTCACAATTAGATCATTCTTGCTTAACAACTACTTTGTTGGAAAAATTTGAGATGTCTAAAGACAGTGCTTTATTGAATTTTAATGTATTTCAATTCGTGAAGAATGTCACTTCAAACTGTGTCTGTCACTATACACATGCATTTTTTGCCAATTTAAAATCTGACTTTTATAAAAACTACTTAGAAACAATTTTTGTTAATACGCATGAAACATAATGTGTAAACAATTAGATTTAATAAAGTATTTGTTATTTTTCACTAAACAATTTCTCTGTTTTATTTAATTTTTCTTTCAGCTTGTTTATACTCTGCAATCTTCTTTTTAAATTTAAGAGAGAGAGAAAAGAAAATAATAATAATTTTGTGAGAAAGTATTTTGAATAATGCTTATTGAAGGACATGAATAAGATAATAATTTTGAATAATTTTTCTCTTTATGGGAAAAAAATATTAACACTTGTAATAACTGATTCCCTTTATGGGAAAAAATATTAACACTTGTAATAACTGATTCCCTTTATGGGAAAAAATTCAGATTTTCTAAGACAGAAAGAAAATATTTTAAACAACAAACGCAATTCATTTTAATATGTTTTTAGTTTTTTAAAAATCACTAAAAGAAAGTAATGAGTAAGTTTTAATATTAATGTAAGAGGTTTATTGAAACCTATATCACCATTGTGAAAAAAAAAAAAAAAATCTTAGTAAGAATAATTTAAGTGCAATGCTATTTCTATTAGAATTTTATAATAAATAGTTTTAGTATTGTTTAAGTGAATCACCCATTATCATTAATGAAAAAAAAACAGCTTAATTAGTCTTTCAACTCATTAAGACTTGTTTTGACGCTAAAATAGTTATTTTTTGACAATAAATATAGAAAAAAGACTGTATAGTTTGCAAATCAACATCTCATGTTTAACGCTTAATTGGGAGGGGGAAAAAGTAGGATTTTATTCTAAGTCTAACAATTAAAAATTCTTAATGAATACTATTTTTAATTTAGACTAATAAATTAGACATAGGTTTTTATTTATTCATTTCTATTCACAATTGGAGAAAATTTCGTATAAGTTCGTACCACCCGATGAATCATCGATGAGCGAGCGCTTGGAAAAACCCTTATCAGATAAGATAAGATAAGATGATTCACCTATCTTAGATATTAACAGACTGCATGCGATTTTGAACTCAGTTCATATTTTTCTTTTACTCGTGTAGCAGTAAATAATTTTTCTGAAGCTCGATATTTTGTACGCGTGGTAAAGTTATTAAGTGTGTGAAAAGTTATTTAGTGTGTGCCTACCTGGATTTAACAAGTCATACCTGGATTAAACTGAAGACATGAAAGCCTCGAATAAACCAAGTTCTTCAAGTTCTTTTTCTGATGATGATGTAAGTGAATAATTTTAATTTATTAAATGTGAAATTTTAATGACTTAGATTATTATTAGAGAAAAAATGTATTCTGTTTACTATAACTACTTTGAACAGAAATTAGCGAAAATGCTTTTAAAATAGGAAATTTTATATTTTTAAATTTATTTTTGAACTTTTAATATAAATGAATATATCTAAATATGTTTTAAGCAATCCTTATTTATTGAAACAATAGTATGTGAAACTTCTCTTAAAGAATTAAATTATTTATATGATATTTTTATATTTGTTTTTGTACAGTATATCTAAATGAATATATCTAAATATGTTTCAAGCGATCCTTATTTATTGAAACTTCTCTTAAAGAATTAAATTATTTATATGATATTTTTATATTTGTTTTTGGAAAATAAACCTAAATGAATTAAACTAAATATTTTTCAAGCGATCCTTATTTATTGAAATTTCTCTTAAAGAATTAAATTATTTACATGATATTTTTAAATTTATTTTTGAACTTTTAATATAAATGAATATATCTAAATATGTTTTAAGCAATCCTTATTTATTGAAACAATAGTATGTGAAACTTCTCTTAAAGAATTAAATTATTTATATGATATTTTTATATTTGTTTTTGTACAGTATATCTAAATGAATATATCTAAATATGTTTCAAGCGATCCTTATTTATTGAAACTTCTCTTAAAGAATTAAATTATTTATATAATATTTTTATAATGAAATACTTATTTGGATTCTCAATTTTTAAATTTGTTTTTGGAAAATGAATCTAAATGAATATATCTAAATATGTATTAAGCAATCCTTATTTATTGAAACTTCTCTTAAAGAATTAAATTATTTATATGATATTTTTATATTTGTTTTTGGAAAATAAATCTAAATGAATTAAACTAAATATTTTTCAAGCGATCCTTATTTATTGAAATTTCTCTTAAAGAATTAAATTATTTACATGATATTTTTAATTTTCTTGAAAAACTGCTAATTTAAAAAAGTAAATTGTTCTTCTGACATGTTATTATTTATGAGGAATGTTTTATTCAAATTTATTTTTGTTAAACATTTCCCTTTCCATGTGAATCCTAAAAAATTCTTAATGCAATGTAAATATTTAATTCGCGTGATTATTTAACTTTAATCAAAATATAAACAAATTCTATGTGAAATTTCTTAGAAACTGTTATTGATGAATCATCTGAAAAATTCTTAATGTTTTTATATCCTTTCCACAAATAATTTTCAGTTTCAAAACTTAAAATGATTATTTAAAATAAATCCTAAAGTGTATTTGCATGGGAATTAATTTTCATTTGATCTAACTTGCAATGTGTAGTTATTTCCCCTTTAAAAGAAAACTTCTAAATTTGTTTAACCTAACGTGTAATGAGTTGTTATTCTCCTCTTAAATGAAAACTTCTAAATGTGTTTATTGCTTTTTTCAATGAAAAGTTTAAAAAACATGTTTAATTTCAATGTATTAAAAAATAATTCTGAATAGTATTATTGATTAATTTAAGTGTACATTTATAAAAGCAGTGTATATACATTTTATCCGGGTAGACACGTTTAAACATATTCGACGAATCAGACTTTCAATAAAAACAAAATATTCGAGGATTCATACTTTTAATTAAATCATTTAATCTCAAAAAATTATTTGAAAAACTTAAACTAGTGAAAAATTTAGAATTTTGTCAAAGTATTTTCTTACAGTTTTATTTGAATTTGAATTTTGTCAAAGTATTTTCTAAAAATTTTATTTGAAATATTCTTTTCTGTTATTTATTTCGATGGTTTAGAAGTCGATCTTCGAAAACTAATGATCCTATTTTGCAAATTAATTAAAGTATATATGAATAGACATGTTTAAACCTATTCGATGAATCATCGTTGAATATGTTTAAAAAAAGATGACTCAAATCTTTATATTGTTAGAAGGAAAAACCTAAACCTTCTTTTCAATTGAGAGTTTCAAAAAGTATTAATTAAATTTTTTAATTAAATCTTAAAGTTTTTTTAAAAATAAAGTTAGTACTTTTTAGTAAATGTCTACTCAAAACGAAAACTCTCGTTTACATGTTTAAATATAATATTTAGGGGTGTTTTTTCTAGTGTATAATGTTTAGGGGTATTTTTTTTTAGTGGGATATGGATTTTCCCGTCTCACCGTCAAAAATAGATGCCTTGGAGATTAAAACTCTTAAGGAAATTGATGAGGTGAATAGAAAAAATCAAGTGGAAGAATCTCTTGAGGTATTTTAATGATTTTATTTACCTATGAGTTAATTTTGGAAATTAAAAATAGAAAACATTTAAAGTTGATAATTTTTTAATGTAATAAAATTTAAGTGATTGAAATTTCTAAAGCTAATCAAAATGTATTAATAATCTTTAAAATTTTGTTTCAAAACATTTTTACAATTGTTATTAAGCAGAATAAATTTTTAACCTAACTTTTTATTAAATTCATTGAAACTTTAAAAATCAATTTAATTTTACTAAGATTTCCAAGTAATTGTTTATTCTTTAAAATAAATCATTATAAAAGTTTTTGTGGGTTAAATCTTTTTCAGTGGGGTGTGGACATTTCACCTTCTAAATTGGTGAAAGCAATAGATGAGGTTGAAAAAATTCACTGTGTATCATCTCAACAACAAATAGAGACATCCAAGGTATGAATTTTTTTTCTAAAGAAAATGTATTGTTTTGATTATCATATATTTTTAGAAAATGACATGTTTTTAACTCAATGTTTATAACTTAAAATTTTATCTCAAGGTAAATTTTAGAATGTTTCTTATAACTCGAAATTGTTTATCTCAAAGTTCATTTTATTAAGTAAACTTTATAACTCGAAATTTTTTATCTCAAGGTAAATTTTAGAATGTTTCTTATAACTCGAAATTGTTTATCTCAAAGTTCATTTTATTAAGTAAACTTTATAACTCGAAATTTTTTATCTCAAAGTTCATTTTATTAAGTAAACTTTAAAACTCAAAAATTTAAAAACTAAATCTTTATAACTGAAAGTTAATGGTAGTAGATCTTCGAAGTACTTTATAAAACATGATTGGGTTTATTTACAGAATCAACATCTCTGCGATGTATGTGGGAAATCTTTTTCTCGTTCATTTACCCTTAAAAGGCATAAACTCACGCATAATAAGCAAAGAGGAGCCCCAGCGAAGTCTGTTACAGATATGTCTAAAGGAGGTCTTTCAAAGACAGACTCGTCTATACCTAAGGTAAATCTTTATGTTTTTTTGTTTGTTCAATTTTATATCGTTTTCAGGTTTTTTTAATAGGTTATAAAAAAATTCCCTTTTTTAGATTTTTCTCTGAGAAAGATTCTCTAAAAAGAGTTTTTGATAATATTAAACGTTGAGTAAAGTTTTTTCTAAAATTAAAATCCTAATTTGTTATAAAAGAAGATATGTTTTAAAAAGTAATCTTTATAACTCGAAATTTTTTATCTCAAGGTAAATTTTAGAATGTTTCTTATAACTCGAAATTGTTTATCTCAAAGTTCATTTTATTAAGTAAACTTTAAAACTCAAAAATTTAAAAACTAAATCTTTATAACTGAAAGTTAATGGTAGTAGATCTTCAAAGTACTTTATAAAACATGATTGGGTTTATTTACAGAATCAACATCTCTGCGATGTATGTGGGAAATATTTTTCTCGTTCATTTACCCTTAAAAGGCATAAACTCACGCATAATGAGCAAAGAGGAGCCCCAGTGAAGTCTGTTACAGATATGTCAAAAGCAGATCTTTCAAAGACAGACTCGTCTATACCTAAGGTAAATCTTTATGTTTTTTTGTTTGTTCAATTTTATATCGTTTTCAGGTTTTTTTAATAGGTTATAAAAAATTCCCTTTTTTAGATTTTTCTCTGAGAAAGATTCTCTAAAAAGAGTTTTTGATAATATTAAACGTTGAGTAAAGTTTTTTCTAAAATTAAAATCCTAATATGTTAGAAAAGAAGATATGTTTTAAAAAGTAATATTTATAAGTGAAAAGTTTTTATTAAATTTCGCGCTTTGTTAAAGAGGAGGCTAAATTTAAAAAAAGGGATTTTAAAATAAATTAAATAATTTTTAATGGGGTTTTTTCTTCTTTTTAGGAAAACAATATTTGCGAGATTTGTCAAAAATCCTTTGCGAATGCTTACAATTTAAAACAACATCGGTTAACACATAAAAAATCCACGGATACCCTTTTCACTTGCCAAATTTGCCAAGCTACTTTCTTAAGATGGGATAATTTCCTAAGACATAAAAGCATCCATTCAGATGACAAAACCTGTTTCAAATGTGACCTTTGTGATGCGCTTTTTACAAGAGCAGACAATTTAGCCAGGCATTTAAACGCTCATGAGAACCCACATTATTCTTGTCAAGAATGCGGAGAAAAGTTCCCCAGAAAAGAAAATCTGATGCATCATAAACGTGTTAGACACAGTAGCTCGTCAACATTTAAATCGGTAAAAAAAGCACGAGTAAATCCTCAACATTCGAAAAACTCTAGTAAAAGGGTGGACGCTCTCAATGTGTTTAGCAGTATTTTTTACGATCCAGACGAAGAAACTGCATTCGACATTACCACATTCTTTAACAGCAGAAAAAAAGATTTGTTCGATAGTTTGGATGAAGCCGTTGAAGAAAAAAAATCAATAAAATGGCGTCTTCTTCTAAAAGTGTTATTGGAAAAAACCAATGCTGATGGGGAAACTGAAACTCTTTCAACTTATTTCAGTTCAAAGACATGTGAAGAATTTACTAATGAACATTTAGACGAACACTTAGAAGAAGCTCACCAAAAGCTTTTAGCTTTATTTGAAAATTTTCTGCAAAGAGGGTCTGGGTGGGTCCTGAAATATATTCAACACTTTGAGTTAAAAATCGCAAAGTATGCCCCATTGAAAGGATGCAGTTATATGCAGCTTCCTGTAGATTTGAAAGGCCGCGAAGCAATTTTAAACATTGAAAACTTTAATGATCAGAAATGTCTCCTCTGGTGTATCCTTGCTCACCAAATGAAGCTGAGTTATAAAGATAATCCTAATCGTGTGAACAAGTACAAACCTTTTGAGCATACTCTGAATATGCGAGGAGTGACCTATCCAGTATCATTTACTAAAATACCGAAAATTGAAAATCAAAACAATCTACGCATTAATGTGTTTGGGTATGAGGAGGGAGAAATTTACATTCTTCACGTGTCAGAAAAAACAAACGTGGACGTGATCAATCTTCTTTTGATCAGTGATGGGGAAAATTCCCATTACACATTGATCCGTGATTTTTCACGATTCATAAGCCATCGAAGTGGACATAAAGCTAAAGCATTCTACTGTTATCGGTGTCTGCATGGATTTGTTCGAGAAGATCTTGTGAAGGAACACACTCCCTACTGCTCCAGTCATTCACCCCAAATAATAAAAATGCCGAAGGAAGG
Organism: Maratus speciosus; assembly: GCA_963932465.1. Classification (NCBI taxonomy): domain Eukaryota; kingdom Metazoa; phylum Arthropoda; class Arachnida; order Araneae; family Salticidae; genus Maratus; species Maratus speciosus. The sequence goes on along the minus strand of CAWVRF010000978.1, from coordinate 102,555 downwards.
TGACAACATTTTAGCGTTTACGGGAGTTCATTTGCAGGCACCGATACCGTATATAATCTATGCAGATTTCGAATCCCTCCTCGAACCTGTCTCGACCACCGATCCCTCCTTTCAAGTGCGAAAAGCACATCATTCTGCTTGTGGGTATGCTTTCGTTATTGTGGGCCCTGACGGAAGCACCTACAAACGATCACCAATAGAAGACGGTGTTGCAATCTACAGAGGTGAAGACGCTGTGAAGCATTTTATCAACGAACTATTGAAAATCAAACAAGAGTTTCAAGACAAACTCATGTCGGTTGCACCCATGAACTTATCAGAGGAAGAAGAACAAACATTTCAGGAAGCAACAATATGTCATATTTGCAAGAACACCCTGGGTGATGAACGTGTGCGAGATCATTGCCACATTTCTTCAAAATTTAGAGGGGCTGCACACCCTTTCTGCAATCTCAACTATAAACAGGCCAGAATCATTCCAGTAGTGTTTCATAATTTGAAAAAATATGATGCCCATCACCTTTTTCAAAAGTTAGGCTCTTATCCCGATCTTCATATCGATGTAATCGCTGCCACCTTAGAAGATTATATAACCTTCAAGTTAAAAGAAAAATCTTCCCCCATCCAATTCTCCTTCATTGATTCGTTACAATTTCTGCCGGCATCGTTAGAGAAACTCACCTCAGATCTTAACCCTAGCGACTTTAAAATTCTAAAAGAAAATTTTTCTTCATCAACAGATTTAAACCTTCTCACCCGCAAAGGAGTATATCCGTATTCGTATTTCGACAACTTTAAAAAATTTAATGAAACACAACTTCCCCCACCAGCAGCCTTTTATAATGACCTCACAAATGAGGATGTCGAAGAAGAAGATTATAATCACGCTAAAAAAATCTGGTCATCATTTAACATAAAGTCGCTGGGTGACTATCACGATCTATACGTAAAAACCGATGTTCTACTGTTGGCTGATGTCTTTGAAAATTTCAGGGGATTGTGCAATCAGTATTTTGGTATTGATGCAGCCCACCTCGTCACTTCACCAGGTTTGTCTTGGCAGGCTTGTTTGAAGATGACAGGAGTGGAATTAGAACTACTAACTGATATCAACATGTTGCTGTTCATCGAAAAGGGTATCCGTGGTGGTGTGTCGCAGATTTCCCACAGGTTTGCGACCGCCAATAATGCACAAGTCCCCGATCACGATCCCAATAAAGATACTTCTCATATTCTTTATTGGGATGCAAACAATTTATATGGATGGGCAATGTCCCAATACTTGCCTTACGGAGGGTTTCGGTGGTCAAATTCGTCATTCACAGAAGAAGAGATTTTAAAAATCCCAGAACAGTCAAACATTGGGTATATTTTTGAGGTAGATTTGGAGTATCCTGAACCCCTACATGAGCTTCACAACGACTACCCGCTGGCTCCTGAAAGGTTGACGGTGCAAGAAAACATGCTTTCACCTTACGCGAAGAGTTTGTTGAGAAGTAAGTTTAAGGGTACTCCAAAACTCATTCCAAATCTTATGAACAAAAAAAATTATGTATGCCATTATAGAAATCTTCAGTTATATCTTCAATTGGGCTTGAAACTTAGTCACACACATAAAGTGTTACAATTTAACCAGTCCCCTTGGCTAGAAGAATATATCAGATTCAACACTGAGAAACGAAAGGTGGCAACCAGCACGTTTCAAAAAGATTTTTTCAAGTTATTGAATAACAGCATTTATGGAAAATGCATTGAAAATCTAAGAAAACGTAGAAATATTGATGTGTGTAACACATCGCGAAGAGGAGAAAAGCTGGTTGCCTCCCCCTTTTTCAAATCCTTCAAGATATTTGATGAGGGTCTGACAGCGGTGGAAAGACAGAAACCCAGTGTCTTGATGAACCGACCCATTTACGTCGGATTCTCGATACTGGAGTTATCCAAAGTGTTGATGTATGATTTCCACTATAATTTTGTTAAAAAAAATTATAGTGGAAATCTTTCATCTCTGCTTTTCACCGATACGGACTCTCTGACGTATCTCATCAAGACAGATGACCTACAAAGGGATTTGGAACAAAACAGCTCCAAATTCGACTTTTCAGACTTCCCCAAAGATAACCCCCTTTATTCCACAGCGAATAAGAAAGTCTTGGGAAAATTTAAAGACGAGTTAAAAGGAAGAGCTGTCCATCAATTTGTAGGTTTGAAGTCAAAGATGTACTCCATCAAGACAGAGGATGAGGAAAAGAAGAGAGCCAAGGGGATTTCCAAAAACATTGTTGAAAACAAATTGAAACATCAAGATTATGTGAATTGTTTACAAGAACAAAAAACCACTTTTGAAATTCAATCAAGAATCGGCCAGCGATTTCATCGTTTATACACAATGCAACAGAAAAAAAAATGTTTATCACCATTTGATGATAAACGATATATTTTGGAAGACGGGATAAGCAGCCTAGCATATGGACATCATCAAATACCTAAATGAATAAAAAAAGATGTCAAAATCTTTTGAAAAAAAGATCTCAAAATCTTGAAGAAAAAATGTAAAAAAAACATCTTAAAAAAATATAAAAAAAAAAAAAATCTAAAAATGTAAAAAAAAAAAAAAAATATTGTGTGCGTGAGTGTGTGTGAATGTGTGCGTGATGGGAATCACGTGATCTGCCTCCCCGCGGCGATTCCTGGGTGAAAGTTTTGACCCTGGGTCACATTCAGCTAAAGATCACATCTTTCGTAAAAATTCAAAAATTTTCGACAAAATTCAATTTTAAAACAGATTTTCTCATTAAATTTTTAATTGCTATTTTTAATTACAAATTAGTAAACCGACAGTAAAAAAAATACCCCCTCGTACTATAACTGAATAAAAATAAATTTCAAACTCAAAAATTCTAAGTCCCCTCATTAAAATTTCTAAATTAATTTTTCTCATTAATTATTTTTAATTACTTTTTTAATGAATTTATATTTTCAATTAATTTCCATTTTTACTAATTCATACTATACTATACCTCATACTATACATCATACTATACTTAAATTAACAAATGAAATTGCTCGAAAAATTCTAAGTCGCTTCATTAAATATTTTCTCATTAAATTTTTAATTGCTATTTTTAATTACTAATTAGTAAACCGACAGTAAAAAAAATACCCCCTCGTACTATAACTGAATAAAAATAAATTTCAAACTCAAAAATTCTAAGTCCCCTCATTAAAATTTCTAAATTAATATTTTTCATTCATTATTTTTAATTACTTTTTAATTAATTATTCATTTAAACCTCATACTATACTACACTCAAAATAATAACGCCCGAAAATTATGTAACCGAAAAAAATAACCCTCGTACTATAACACAGCAAAAAATCAATCTCCCGAAAATTCCCGCTTTTATCTAAAAAAAATCCTTATCGCATTAACCCCTCCTCCAAGAGTAGAGTCGCGAGAGGAGGAGGAGCACGAGAGGAGGAGCACGGGAGGAGGAGCACGGGAGGTGCTGCACCTGCACCTGCACCTGCACCTGCACCTGCACCTGCACCTGCACCTGCACCTCCTCTCGTGCACCTCAACACCTCCTCCTGAGGTCGGAGCCCCACTTTTCATCTACTTAGCCTCCTCGGGAAAGTAATTTGTGTAGAAAAAAGTATAGTAGTAATAATCAACTTTTGGTAACGGGAAATTTGGAAATATACCTTAATAAATTACAGAGAAATATTTCAAAAATCTCTTAAAATATATATATATATATACAGCTTCAAAAGCTATGATGTTTTTAACCACCTTTTTTCTTTCGTTCTGAACATATTAATGATATTAAGGAATCTAAACTTAAATTTAAGAGTCTAATGAGTCTAAGTGTTTGTTACTGCTACGATTATGTATGTTCTAGCTCGCGAACATATAGTAATCTAAATTCTCAAATATACTGTTAAAATTTTCCATGAATATTTATGAAGTATTCCAGAAAAGAATTTCAACTGTATGTTAAGAAAAATCGGCATTTTTGGTGGAAATTGAGTCGAGTCTGATATTTTTATTTTTGCACCGGGCCAGAAAATTCCGCCTCGTGCAGACGTCTACCCCCCCCCCCCCCCTGCTGAAAAAGAAAATTTTATACAAAATAAAAAAAGGTGCTCGTGCTATTTTATTTAAAAAATCGGACCTCTTTAAAAGATCCACGCTCCAGTAATTTGTATACCGTTTTTAACACTAGAAAGCCTGCGAGCAGTCATTTTGACTGCTACCACATGAATATATCTCGGTTTGAACCAGGATTTTTTTTTATAAAACTAGTTTAAAAGATGCAAAGAAAAACTAGTTAAATGGATAAGTTAATAATTTAAAATAAACATTCTGGTGTGAAATATTTTTCTAAAATTTGAGTAAAATTCTCGTCTTTCTAGTGTTAATCTGTGCTTGCCTGAACCTTGAGCCTTCTCGAAGTTAATTTGTAAGTTCCCGAAAAAATGTCATTGTACAAAGCAAAGCATCTTTTTCCTTCCAAGAGGTACATGATTGGAGATCCTAGTCACGTCATACAGCTGGTAGAGAATAAACTCCGCCTCCACTGAGTGATAAGATTACCAGAGGTTGGCGCGAAAGCGCTTTATTTTTTTATCTTTTTCTCTTCCTTAAAAATCTCATTTCGCCAAATTTCCGATACCCTGTTGCAATCAGAGCCATCTGTCGGAAAAATTCGACGCGACAAGCCTGTCCCTTTGCCCCTTAAAAAGTATGAGGTGTTTTCATTCTCTCTCTCTCTGTTACTATTTTTTTTATTATTTAACTTTAGATTAGGGTGTGCCGAAAAGAACTTTTTTTCGATTTTCGATGATGGGCAGTGCGGAAAAGTTGCCACTAGTGGCACTAAGTTCAGACAAAAAATTTCAGATTTTTCGGATAATTACTTCATTTGCCGCAAATAGCTTGAAGTTTTGCTCAAAAGCTGATTTTTTAACTTTTTTAGCAAAAATTTTAAAAATGTTATATTAAATTTATTTTAGCTGAATTTACTAGAAATGTCATGTTTAGTGTAAGAAATGTTTAAATAAGATTTAATTACGTATTATTTAATAATTATGTGTATTTTGAATTAGGCGATTTTTATAGCCTTTTCGCGTGTAAGTGAGCAAAAATTGTAAGTATTGTTTGGTTCGTTCGTCGGTTTCTCTTTTTTGTCTTTATTATATTTCTCGCTCTTCCTTCTGTTTTTCGATGCGTTCAGAGTCACAAATTTGGATGACGAACCGCAACATGTCTTGATAGCAATTCTGGAAGGAGAGGAAAATGTGGAGCAGAAACTAATGAAAACGCAATCGGTCATCATGAGGATTGGGGAGGAAATAGGAGATGCTGCGAGATGGGATGTTAATTATTTTCCTGCTTTTAAATACAGATATTCTCAGAAGATTAAAATAGTTGGAACTTTGAAGCAGGCAGTTCATATGAAACAGAATTTGAACCAGGGCCTTCAAAATAAGACACTCCCAAACACATATCCCTTTTTTATACAGCGTTCGCCGCATTTAGAACTGGTATATCAGATGGGGAAACTGCGTAAAGAGCTTCATCCGTGCTTCAAGATGCAGGAATTGTGACAGCAGAAGAGAAGAATCGCGCCATCGCGTCAAGGTTATGTAACAGAAAAAAGAAACTTTGAAAGAAGATACAGAAGGAGGAATATGTTAGAGGATGAAAAATTACAACCATATTCTTTGATGGCAGAAAAGGTAAAACGATCTTCATAGAGAAAAGGGGACAGGTGGCACCATCGAGAGAAAGACTAAACAAATATCACCTTCCTATAAGCTTTGCCTTTTCTGCAGGGTGTTTATTATTAAACTTCCCCTATAAACAGCATCCTACAGCGCAAACGGGTGAGCGGAATGCAATCAAATTTGGTATCAGGGGCGTCGCCATGGGGGGGTATGGGGGGGGAGCCTCCCCCCCCAATATATGTGAAGTTGGGAAATTTGAGCTTAGAGTTGGGAAATTCTAGATTTTTGTGAAAATTTCTTTTTTAAAAGTAATAGTAAAAAAATTACGGAATTTTTATTGTTTTGGTGATTATGTTTCTGAGTACTGTAACAGTAAACAAGTTAAATTATCAAAAAAAAAAAAAATACAAAAAGAAATTAGCCGCACTCGATTTATTATTGTGTTTTTCAGTTATACAAAAATATTATACATCTACCAGACCTAAATTTCTCTACTCCTGTCCATCAATATCTGACTATCCAGTTCCTTTATTTCCTCCAAAACTTTGTTCCTTTCTCAAAAATTTCAACCTACCTCACCTTCTCCTCCTAAAACAGAATCCAGCTATTTATAATCCAAAGGGATTGCATCTTCTTTTGAAAATTGGAGATCGCTCGTAGCACAACAAAAAGGAATGTAGTCACCTACTTGAAACACAGCTGGGCAAGAAGATTTGATGAGTTTTCACAAATTGCAATAATTTTTAAAGTAATTTCCCGATTTTTGGAGAATATTTTACTCATTCTCGTGATTTTTCGCCACAAAAATTAGTTAACCCTTCGCAGTCAAGAAAAGGGCGTTATATGAACAAATGTGTATATAAGAAGTTGTTAGTTCTGATAAATTTGTCACATTTTACTTTTATTTGTGTGTGTGTGCGAAATATATATTAGTCCTGTTCGTTTATATTTATGGGTGTTTGTGAAATTTTAAACCAAAAGTCCAGTGTTGTGTGTTTAAAGCTGTTCTAAAAAATGACTATAAATATCAGAACGAAAGAACCCTTCATAATAGGAAAAGAGTTTTCGTGGAAGATTTTGGAGCATGTAAAAATCCATTCGAGGATGATAAAGGTAAAAAAGGGACGATTTGAATTTGGAAAGAAATATGACTATGAAAGCTGTCCATCATCTGAAGAAAAAATCGACATTCACGGTAACGCTGACACGTTGCACTTGAATAAAATTTTGAAGAAATAAAGATTTCCTTATAGACAAGTTCACAAACAATTATGAATATTAGGATATGACTGAAGAAGCTGACTTCCAAAAGCGCGGTAGGAAAACGGTTTCACCAAAGAGAAGAGATAAAAATAATAGCACAGCAATGAACATTGATACACATAAGTTTTACAAGAAATAATTATAAGAAATACAAGAAAATTTCGACAATTTAGTAATGAGCTTAAATGACAATGTTCCCTATATCAAGAGAATATTGCACCAATACATTTCCTATTTAAATTTCAATTGTACAAGGCAAATTTGAGTATCACTAACTTAGAAAAGTTAATAATGTTTCCACCTGTATATGAGAAACGGATGTACATGACTTGCAGAGTCAAATAGAAATAAACCAAATCCTGACTAGCTGCTATCCGATTCACCAACTTTTCAGCCGACTTTAAACCCATTTTTTTCCCGTTCAAAGGGAGAAAAAGGTTGTCGTTGCTAAAGTTGGAGGAAAACCAGTACTACTAGTACCAACCGTTAATATTTATCGCCTATTCGTATAAATCGCTTATCTCTGATTGGCTGAAATGTTGAAAGTTGGGGGGAAAGGCGCGACTAGCGCATACTTTTTTAGAGCTGTGGTTGGGGATATTGCTGTTTGCTATCTATCACACTGGGTGTTGAGACAATATTTCACGATAAGTTGGAGGAAATCAAGAGTTGGCTCAAAAATTGCTCGAAAAGTTGGTGAACCTGATAGCAGCTTTAAACAAACCTTTTACTCATGCCATGAAATTCAAAGGCTATTTGGGTTATGCCGTCAAACTATATACTCATATCTTAACATTCACAGAAGCTTATTTTTATGGCGTTGCATCTAATGAAAGAATCTTTAGTCAAATAAAAATTAAAAATATAGATATATTACAAACTACAATGAGGTATGACAGGCTTGACAGCCTAATGCTTTTAAAATGTGAAAGCCAAATAGTGGATTTTATTAAACTGGATTGTGTTATCATCAGGCTGGCTTCTTTGAAGACAGTGTTGATTTCAGGGGGTGGCCCGGGGGGGACCCCCCCGGAGGACATTTTTGACTTTCTCCTTATTTTTCCTAGTCGTGATATTTTCCTTCGAATTCTCCCGAAAAACCTGTTAAGATGGAATCGTAAGATACCGTTAAAAAATTCTGTCTTAACAGATATACTTGCATAGCATTTTTGTCGTCAATTACAAGGAAATGTTCCTTCTAAGGTATTATTCCGTTACAGATAGGTTCAGTTTTTACGACATATAACAGCTTTGTATAAGTAAATCTTACAAGCTATTCGGAAAATCGTACAAATTAAAAAAAAAATTACGAAATTAATGTTTATTCTGTTTATTAATATTTATCCTTTCAGCTAACTTTTTGCACAATAGGTGCTTGTCATATTTTTGTGTACAATAGCAGTTATAAGATTTTAAAGAAGAAGAAGAAGAAACAAATTACATAATTATTAATTAGCATACCGCTAATACTTGCATAATATTTATTTAAAGCATACCGGTAGTAAAACTTAAATTTTAATTTTGGTGCCATATACGAGATTAAACTGTAAGAAATTGTTGTTAAATACTAATTCCAATTTTTTTTTTTTTTTTTTTTTTTTGTAAAATTATAAAGTAACTGGTATAAATTTATTTCATTAACATTTTCGAAAAAATTAAATGTGGTAAAGTCTGGGAAACAGAACCTGTCTATAGCGGAATGCGGAATCCTCTCTTAAACAACAACAACAAAAAAAAAAAATACGGTTCAAGCAAAAATAGTGCACTGCGTGATACTTTCTAAGATGGAAATGTGTCTGTAACGGAATTTTTCTTCCACCCCTTTCAATTTTATATTTGCGGTTTAATATACTACAATTGCTTTCATTGGGACCGTAAAAATTTTCTGGTTAGGAGAAGATTCCATTATTGACAGGTGTGATGTCAAATCACATATTTTTGGCTTACTTACTCTAATTGCATCAATTATTAAATTATTTAGATATTTTTAATTAGACTCTCAATTTCTCTAAAATGTATTTAAACTATACCACAAAATGTATTTTTTCGCTTAATATCCCTTATTCAATCTTAACAATAAACATAATAATTCATTGAATGTATCATATCACGCTAATAATTTATCTAAATAAGCTTTTCCTATCCAGTGAAATATTTATTCATTATATTTTGAGGTTATAATATTAATTTCATGTATCATAAATAAAACTTTTTCTGTTACAAAGTACTAGCTCATAAAATAAATATTATTACTTCCTTATTGTGAAATTCTAAATTTGTGCGTTTCTTAATTAAAATATGATATATTGGTATTATTCCGTTCACTCATAAAATATCTTGAAAGTTAATCCTTTCAGTAATAGTCCATTTGTTTATCCCGTATTACACAAATAACTGCTTTATCTAATTGTAATTTTCTCTTGGAAAAACCAAATTCATTTATCGAATGATAAATTGATTATGCTGTCAAAAACATTATTATAATATATTTTGAGCGGGTATGGACAACTGAATTAAAGGCACAGAAATGTTTTCATACTTAATAGTTTTAAAAAGATTTAGTTACTGAAAATGTCTAAATATTTCTATGCAAACTTTATAAATTACATCCGGTATTTACTTGTTCGCTAACATAAAATATTTTATTTTTCTTATTTTATTGTAGAATGCTAGGGAAATTTCATTTTCAAAGACTACCAATAAGCAATTAGGTGACGCTAGTTCTAGACGACACTGTGTCTGGTTAATCTATTGCGCTTTTCTGTCTTGATTGTTACAGATAAAAATTACAGCTTAAATTGAATATTAGATAGGAATTATTTTTGATATTGAATTATGTCAAAACAGTCGAAATTATTTTCTTATATTCAAATTAAAAAAAGAAGACGTAGTGAAGAACCTTTAGTACAGTCATCTGTTGAAAATCAAAATAATAACTCTCAACTAACTTTGAATGAAAGCGAAACCTGCAATGCGATAGTTCCACCCTCGATACCTTCGTGTAGTACTGTTAGTGGACAACCTCAACCGGAAGATAAAAATGTTGGACGCAAGTTCAAATATCAAAAACAGTGGGAAGATAAATATGAATGGCTGTATTTTGATCGAACTCGTGGTGGTGCATTTTGCAAGCTCTGTGAAAAGCATTTAAAAAATGATGTAGAGGTATTCCAAAAAACAAGTGGAGTATTCATATCAGTGCCCTTCACAAATTTTATGAAAGCAACTGGCAGTACAGGAAAACTTGAAAAACACTCAAAATCAGACAAACATTGCAAATCTGTTTTTATGGAAAATGAAAGATTACAGAATTTAAATGCTCCTATACACACACAAATAATCCAATACAGCGAAGACGAAAGGGATAAAAATAGACAAGCTTTATCTTCATTAATTAGGAGTGTGTATTTTTTAGCTAAAGAGGAGATACCCCATACTACAAAATATGAACCCTTAGTTCAAAGAATTTTAATGAGAGAAAATGAAACTCTTCGCGACTGGGTTAAGTCTCAAAGTGAAAGATCGACTTACATAAGTAAATCAACTGCTTCTGAAATATTAAGCTCAATAGGCACAATCTTAGACAAAGCAGATGACAAAATACTTAATGGTAAGTATTATTCTATAATGGGAGATGAGTCGACGAACATAAACAATCAAAGTGAATTATCACTAATGGTGCGGCACGTCGTCCATGATCCAGTTTGCGAAGTAAGAGAAAGATTTTTGTGCATAATATACTTAGAAAGAACTGATGCTGAATCAATATTTTTAGCTATAGATGATGCTTTAAAAAAAAGAAATATGTCATATGATAAATTGGTTTCATGTTCTTTTGATGGTGCAGCGAACTTTAGTGGTAGTATAACTGGTGTTCGTGCTCGTATTTCAGAAGCTAAACAATGCGAAGTGCCTTACATTCATTGCAGATCCCATATTCTATCATTAGCTGTCACTAATTCAAGAAACAAGACTATAATGATTAAACGATTTTTTCACACAGTTAAAGATATTTATAAACTTTTTCATAGTTCTCCTAAGAGAGGAAAAATTTTGCACGAAATACAGAAAGCTTTAGAAAAACCCGTTCAAATCATACCTGAGGCAACGGATATACGCTGGCTTAGCAATTACCGTACTGTTCATGCTGTATTTTTATCCTTTAAATCGATTATGATTGCATGCGAACACATACACAAGGATGGTGCTGATTTAGCAAGTTTAGCTGGTGGTATTCTCTTGGAAATGATTAATATTAGTTTTATAATCAGTTTAGTCGTTATGGACGAAACACTTAATGCTGTATCGAATTTAAGCAAAATTCTTCAAAAGAAAACTCTTAGCATTTCATTTCTTCCTCAACTTGTTTCTGGGACAGTTGATCACTTGCAAGAAATTGCCAACTTTTGTGATACTGACAATGATAATAACGAATTGCACATTAAAATTAAAGGTCTCGAGAGTGATGCATCAGAAATTAAGAGCATAAATTTTAATGACACGAAAAAAAATTGCTTAAAAAGTGCAAAAACTTTTATAGAAAAAATGATTCATCAAGTTAAAGAAAGATTTAATGATAAAGCACTGCGCTTAATAGAACTATGTGCATTTTTTCGAAGCTTTGGAGAATTTGTAAAAATAAATGAAAAGCAGTGTAAGGAGCTGTGCCATCTTTTTGGAATTCAGGAAGAGGATGCAGCAGTGGCAGATCTCCGTTCTTTTAAGTACGTTGCACACAGTAATTTAGATGATACCAGTACAGATGTCGCTTCTTTCATTTTAAAAGCTGATATTGGATACGAAGTTTTGAAAAAACTTGCCGAGTGTGTATTGTGTGTACCAATTTCAACAGCGAGTGTAGAAAGGTCATTTAGCACAATGAATAGAATTATGACAAAACTCAGAAATCGCATGGGGCAGGATACTTTACAATCGTGTATTAAAGTATCTATCGAAGGTGATGAGGAGCCAACAGATGAATTCATCGATGCAGTGATCACACATTATGCATCTTCGAAACCAAGACGCATTCGCTTAGTTTAAAGGTGAGCAATTACAAATTTAATACTGAACTTATGCGATTTATCAAAAACTGTGCTTTATAAGAAGTAAGGATTAGTTTTATACACAAGGTAGATTTGATGGTTTTACATATAGAATATTATAATTACTATTTAGTACATACACATTATATGGTATTATTTATTTAAATTGCTATTAATATTTTATAAAATTAAAGTATTTAAAAAAAGAGTGAAATCTCTATTTCTTTAGTGGACATGAATGTTACGGAAGATTTGTTTTCATTAATATTAAGAAGTTATACTTAAACATAGACGCAGATAGAAGTATACAAATGGGGTTTCAATTTTAGATTTTGAAATGTTACATAACTTTTATCTTTCATAAGTTTGAAAATATTGCGGACGTTACAAAATAATTAAAAAATTAAGAGGAAAAAAAATATAATTTTCATCTACAGTAAAAGGTTTTAACATAGTAGGGCGTTGCCCAACTATATTCTCCCCCCACGAAAAAAGGGAGAAAAATCTCCCTATTCCATTTAATACTGTCCGCGTCTGTGTCTGAAAGCATCATTATTAAATAATAAGTAAATATCAAATAATAAAAATTTGTTATTGTATTATTTGTAAACTCTGTTTGTTATTCTTGTAACGAAGTTTATTATTTAATTGTGATTTATTGCCATTTTTCGGTGCTGTTTCATGAATAACTGTATATTAATAGAAATATTTCAGAGGTAAATTGTAGCAATGTTGATTCAAAACTTTTATGAAATGGGATATTCAAATCCTGTATGGCAAGTTAAACTGTAGGATATAATGAGATTAAATAAAAAACAAATGACCATAACTTATATAAGTTATATTTAGAAGTGGAGTGACAGTAACCTAAGAATGCCACACTTATTTTTTATCTTTTCAATAATGGTTTGGGCACAATAAAGTACAAGAGTATCTTAAATTAAATAGAATTTTTAAAAGTTTTTTAAATTTTCAATTTGAAATTAAAAAATAGAAACTTATATATAGCATAATCTATGGAAACAGAAGATTTTCAAAATCCCGACTGGAGGGATACTTGTTAAGACAGAAACTTTTTCTGATCCTCGGAGATTCCGCTTTAGCAGGTTTTGGTATATTAATGAAATCAGAGAAAATTTCATGTTGGAATACTAGTGTCCCCCCCAGGGATCAAAATTCCCCCCCCAGAGGTAAAGGTCTGGATTCAACACTGTTTGAAGACAAGAAGAATTAATGTTAAATGAAAACAATTTGGATGTGCCAATCCCAAAACTTTATTCTATCCCATATATGTTAATACCTCAAAATTTGCAACCACAATGCTAAAATTAAATAATAATTCTATGCCCATAATAATGAATTCTAAAGGTATAGATTCGTTTAATTGTGTTCATTTAAAAAGGACATAGAAGCCTCGCATTTTTCAAACAAATCATTGAATTTCGGCACACACCCTGTTAGATGCAACCAAAATTCAAAAACCAAAGAACACAAAAGTGATACCTTTCGACAGTAAACACCCAAGCCCAATAAGGAAGTACAACCGAATATGAAGTTTGACTAAATTCCGTGCATTAGTTTTTCAGATATAGCTAACGCGAAAATCGTGAAAAATGCTGCACAGCAGTGCCACCTGTTATATAATATACACAAAATCCTAATAAGCACCAAATTATGTCAAGGTTTAACAGAATATGAAGTTTGATCAAATTCCGTGCAAGAATTTGAGAGATAACTATCGCTAAAATCATGTAAATCGTGAAAAATGCAGCTTAGCAGCGCCACCTTTCGGGCGATTTACACTAAAAACTAATCAGCATTAATTCTTATCAAGATATAACTGAATCTAAAGTTTTATTAAATTCCGCGCATTAGCTCTTGAGATAGAGCAACCACAAAATTTGTGTCACATACACACAGACAGACATTTTCTAAAAACAGTCAATTCGTGTTCAGGACCTGCATGTTTGCTTTTTATTAAACAAACCAATAATTAGAATTTTTATGTTTCCAGTTTCAAAATTTTTCTTTGGAAAGGAATTTTTTATGCATAAGTTTCATTATCATTATTATACACATTGTGGTATACGTATTATACACACATTAGTTGAAAGTTGGAAGAATTTGTTTCAAGTTGGGAAATTTTCGAATTCTCCCCCCCGAAAAAATATCTGTAGCTACGCCCCTGTTTGGTATATAGACTATACACGAGATGCGCTCACGGAATTTCGAAAAAAAAAATTAGTTCCAAAATGTCCACCAGATGGTGCTTTTCCCTGAAAAAACATTAAATTTAACACAATAAACGACCAAAACGAAATACAAAAACAATAGTAACAATCCAGAACAAGAATTATGAGCAATAAAACGTAAAACCGGCTGTTTTGACCTTTTATTTTGTTAAATTTAATGTTTTTTCCGGAAAAAGCGCCATCTGGTGGACGTTTTGGAACTTTTTTTTTTTCAAAATTCCGTCAGCGCATCTCGTATATAGTCTATATGCCAAATTTCATTGCATTCCGTTCACCCGTTTGCGCTGTAGGATACTGTTTATAGGGGAAGTTTAATTATAACCACCCTGTATATCAGCTTTGCCTTTGGCAGTGAGTGTGTGAAAAGTTTAAAATACACCCCCATTCCCTCAAAAAAAAGATGCATAGAAATAAATCAAATAAAAAATTATTGGAGTAAACATGATTATCAAATATGGATAGTCGGGAAAAAATATCAAAGAATATCTAAATTTAATGCTTGAAGAAATTTTTCTTAAATGTAAAAAACATTTCCAAACACTGATTAATCTTTCATGACTACGTGGTGCCAAAATGGTGTTAAATTACCTTCTGAAGTACTTTTACATTATAATATATTAGAAATTAGAAAAAACTAAGACAAATACTTGATTCTATTTGCATAAATCTCACATTACAAAAGTTGTACACAGTGATAGGTTTATAACCATCACAAACTTTAAATGTTTTTGATTTTCAGCATACACCATTCTGATGTATGCATTATTAAGTTATACAAATTTCTTCTTCATAGTTTTTATCTTGACACCCTGTATATACATATGTGTATGTGTGTTCAGATAATGATTAAAATATTGATTGAGGGAAATCTTTAATTCCTTTATTATTTTTATACCCTATCTTTGAAATACTATTATGACTTTGTCACTGAAAATTCTTTTCAGTTTAACACTGAAAAATTCAAGGATGAGATTGAAAGCTTTAAACAAATCTGGAGTAACTCCACTCAACTTTTCCAAGACTAGTATAACTGTGTTGAATATGAGTATGTGTGTGTGTTCAGATAATGATAAAATTGTTGATTGAGTGCAATAATTCATTTATTATTTTTATACCCTATCTTTGAAATGGTATGGCTTTGTCATTGAAAATTCTTTTTAGTTCAACACTAAAAAATTCAAGGATGAGATTGGAAACTTTAAATAAATCTGGAGTAACTCCACTCAACTTTCCCAACACTGGTTGAATAATATGAGTATGTGTGTGTGTTCAGATAATGATAAAAATGTTGATTGAATGCAATAATTAATTTATTATTTTTATACCCTATCTTTGAAATGGTATAACTTTGTCATTGAAAATTCTTTTTAGTTCAACACAAAAAAAATTCAAGGATGAGATTGAAAGCTTTAAACGAAGCTGGAGTAACTCCACTCAACTTTTCCAACACTGGTATAACTGTGTTGAATAAAAAAAAAAGGAATTTCTATAAACTGGCAAATTTTTCTATAAATGAGAGAGAGATATCAACTGAATTCAAAGCTCTACCATCGCATTTTCAAACTGGAAAGATTACCGCTTTGCTACTAATGCTTTATTACATCGACAAAATATTTCCTTGCTTATACTGAGTTGCATTTCCCTACAGGACCAATCACAAAAGGTTTTTAAAAAAGGGATAAAATATTTAATTCATTAGCCAATTTTTACAAAAACCTGTATACTTCTTAGTGACAATGACTATAGTGTATTCAACCAACGGGAGCTTAATCGAAATTTCTGCTTAGGTGTTATTGTTTTTCCTCATATACAAAGAAATTATGATTACAATACTTTCCTTGCACCACATGTTTGGAAAGTAAAAAAATCAAATGTATGATTTCTACTAATTTTTCCTTTTTCATATTTGGCAATACAGTAAACCCTCGATTTAACGGACCTCGGTTCAATGGACTTCGGATTCAACGGACTAATTAAAAAAACAAAAATTAAAAATTAAACAAAAATTAAAGTAAAACAAGTGGGTAAGTGTGATCGCAGATCGCACAGAGGGTTTCGTTTAATATCCCTTTTAAAACACTTTATCCTTAAATTAACAAATCAAAATCGTTAATTTAAAATTATTCCCCTCACCCTAACCTGAAATTCAACGCCCGTATTTCAAATTTTTATATTTGACAAATGTCAAATATTTATCACTATTATTTACTGGAAGCCTCCATGATAAAAAAGCTTCTAAAACGATGAAACACGCTTCGAAAAAAAAAGTATTACTGCCCCCCTCCCCCTCCCCTACTTGAGAATCAACACGCAACCCTCTATTAAGCTTTTATATGTAAAAAATCAAGCAATGAACAACGACAAAGCATTTATTTTTACTATTTTTAAAAAGCGATTTCTCGGTAAAATAAAAAAATATTTATTATATCTGTGGCGACACAATGTCTCGTGATCAAATGAACGAAACCTTAAAAAAGGGGAAAGAACGCAAAACGCCGAAAGCGCGCGCTTTGATTCTCACTGCAGCATAGTTTTCGTTCTAAGCATGCGCAATGATGCTGGCGACCTATGCGGCCACGTGATATGCTTTTCGTTCTATGCATGCGTTAGCGTACCCACGATCCATTTCTGCTTCAGTTCACAAGTGTATTTTGCTACTAGTGCTTTTTTGAAATGGCTTGTGATATTAAACGGAAACGCGTTAATTTATCTATAAAACAGAAACTTGAGTTGATAGAGAAGTTGGAGAGTGGTGTGTCGGTCGCACGTGTTTGCTAACTATACGGAGTTAAAAAACAAACCGTTTCAGACATTCGCAAGAATAGGGAAAAACTAGTCCATTTTCCCCTTAAATACAGCGTGGGTGATTCATGTATATACATATATTTATGTATATACATATATTGTATATATACAATACATGTATATATATTATATATATATATATGTAATTTGCACTGTAATAATATATGTAATTACAAGTACGTAGTAATATATATATGTACTATAATTATAACAAAATAATATTATAAATAGTACTTTGCGATTTAACGGACTTTCGATTTAACGGACACATCTTAGTCCCAATTAGTCCGTTAAATCGAGGGTTTACTGTATTTTCAAATAATTCTTCTCATAACACTTTAGAATGCAAGAATTCCTATTTGAAAAACATCTACTCAGGTGTTAGAATACATCATTTCAAGCATGCAAAAAGTACAAAAAACAACAACTAGAACATAAAAATGTATTAACAAAAAGTTGCTTGTTTCGTGACTACAACATGAGAAAATTACACATTTCTTATAGATATTATAAATTTTCTAATTCTAAATTAAAAGTATATAAACTTATCTTTTTGAAAAACTGTTTCTAGACGACTCTAGTCTTTTCAATTTCACCAAATTCTTAAAGTTAAATTTATCAATAATCATGTGAAACTAAACAGATGATAAATCATACTTTGGTATACAATAATAATTCATTATCAATATTTGGTGAAGATTTTACAAACAATTTATATTAACTATAGTTTTGGGAGGTAGCAGCAATCAATAAAATAATCTTTTAAAGTTCATTGTGTGAATAACATTGATATTTAGGTATGTTTCAGATATGCAATATAATGATACAAAGGGTATTTTAAAATGAAAAAAATTCTTAAACCTTTTAAGATATTACTATTGATGACATATAAACAGTGGTAAATTCTGTAAATATTCTACTATTTCTGGAATGTACTATTCTTTTTATGTAAAATAATAAAAAATTCCATATTTACAGAATTTTCATTCTTTTTTTTCATGAAAAAAATCCTTTTGAATATACCTATCGGGTCCATTAGACCCGTCTACTAGGCAGCAGGTTAAATTAGTTAAAATATTAATATTGATGACATATAAAGAACTGAAGAGAAATATTAAAACAAAATAGTATAGCTGTTTATAATTATTAGCAAAAATTTAATCTTGGCTATCAGATGTTTTTTTTAAAGATATATACAAGCATCGTTTATGTGCAACAAAATGTAGAAAAAAAAAGTAAGTTGTATTCAATGTAATGATGTATGAAATAAAGATAGCATTTGAAATTTAATAGTAATAGTGTTTTGGGACCTCGCACTAGAAAACTAAAATTAATCAGATGATTTTGTCTGCATGGTTATTTTGCTCATGAAAATTCAACTAAGCAAATAACAGTAAACATAAATAGATAAAGAAAGAAAACGCATTTCATATTCCTTTTGTTCACCATTAAAAAATAAACATGTTAAATGAAAATTCTTGTAACTAAAAATAACTGTGATAACCAAACATTTCCTGAAAGCTGAAAACAAACAGAATTAGTCTTTTTCAATTTTTCTATATATTACCTAAATTAAATAATCAGAATTTTATTGAATTTGTAAAATTTCAAACTTCTATTGCCATTGAATTTTTAAAACCATGGAAAATTATTTACCTTTATATTATGAATGCTTGTATCTGCAGTATTTTGAAAGTAAGAATAATTAGTGTTTTTTTTTTTTTTGATAGAACAAGAGTTTATATTAATATCCCTCTTTCTTTCTTTCAGAAAGAATAAAATTTAAGATATCTACATTGACATTTGATGAAAACAAATTTTATAACTCCTCCACTAACACTCAGTAAAAGTATCTTGTTGCTTCACAGTCGATGTAACAAGACAAATTTGAAAATACCCTGAAAAATTAAATTTTAATGTATGGATTCACATCCATTCATTTATGTTATGTAAACAAATAAAATAATCTTCCAAATGTAATTTTGTACTTTTTTTTCTGATCAAATCTTAAATGAATAAACTTGTTTGTAGTGTTATCTGGTTGTCACCCATTCCAGTTTTTAAAAAAGGGAGAAGATTATTTCAACTGATTACCAATCAAGCTTCTGCAGTGTATGCTCAGTTTTTTTTAACCTAGAATAAATTTGTGTCATATCTCTTTTGGATCTTAGCTTTTCTGCAAAACAGGATTCGCTTTTTTTGTAGTAAAGTAAAGTTTTGTAGTAAAGAGTAAAATTTAAAAGAATCTACATTGATACTCGGTGAAAATCAATTTGATAAAATCCTGCACTAACACCCAATGAAAGTATCTCGTTGCTTCACAGTTGGTGTCATAAAAAAAGTTTGAAAATTCCCTGAAAAATTAAATTTTAGTGAATGGATGCGAATCTATAATATAGACATTCATGATGCTCCAATATTCACATTACTTGTGTTCTTTTCATTTATATTAACTGATACCATTTTCTTTGAAACTATATTTCTATGTGTTAAAAAGAAAACAAATTTTTATGTTACATAATTAAATAAACTTCAAAATGTGCACTGTAAAAAAAAACAAAAAAAAACATTGTAGATTTGCCAGCACAAACTGCTGGTGTTCGAATTGTCAGCACATTGTGCTGTTAATTTTACGCAACTACTGTATTTTTCATGTTTATATAGTCAAGAAACCAAAGAAAGCTACAGCACATTCGACTGTGATCCAGTTTGAGCGCGAGATGAACAGTACTTTGTACTGTAAAAATGTCATTTTTTTTTCAGAGTAATTTTATAATTTTTTTCAGATCAAATATTAAATGAATAAACTTGTTTGTACGGTTATCTAGTTCTCACCCATTTCAGTTTAAAAAAGGGAAGGGGGAGTCAAGCTTCTTCAGTGTATGATCAGTTTCTGAAGTGAGAATAATTTTGTGTCATAACTCCTTTCTGGCCTTAGTTTTTTCCAAATACGGGGATTCCACTTTTTTGTAGTTTTCCCTTTCCTTGCTATATTGGTGAAATGACTGCATTTTTTTTCTTCTGGAAATTTCCACTCTTTTAATCTCATTTGAGAGTTCAATTATATCATAACATCAAAATAGCATTTGGCTAATATTATTGGTATCGGCTACATTGGGATGAAATATTGCTCTAACATTAGGGTGTTTACATTTTGCTAAAGAAGTTCTTTGGGTTTTCGTTACTAAAATTTCAGTGAAAAGTAAACTTTTAGCCAATATTGTTTAAAAACTATGCATTTTCTGTGAATGCAATATCAGATCTAATATAACTAATATTTGTTTGCAACTAAGATATATATTATATCAGTTTTATGCAAAAAGAATCTTCTAAAATTGAATTTTAATACTTAACAGCACTCTAAACAAAACAATCAAATTGGAGATTAAACAAGTCAGGAATTGTACGTCAAACGTGTGCATTATACTATAACTGGTTTTATAAATATTCAGATCTTGTTGCAAAAGCTGTGAAAAATGTATGTTATGAAAATTGTATTATGATTATATAAATTAAATTCAGTAATAAGAAAATAACATGACTCCATCTTAAATATGACGTAATCACCATGGCAACCTAGAATCATTACCTATTACGAGATATCACTGAATTAATTACGTCTGATAGGATTTAATAGAATGAAGAAAACTTTTGTTATCTTTTTTGGTAAATTTTCATAAAATTTAAAATGACTCGACAAAGGTCAATTTTGTGCTGTTATATGCAGACAGACATATGGAGGAGCCAACTACTCTAGGTGCTACGCATTTATATAATTACGAACGCACCTAAAAAGTAATGTAACATTTGATTGTCATTAAGGATGTTCTCAATTCTAGTTTTTATATTTTTTAACCTTTACACAGGATCTCGACAGCATCTGTTCGGCTTAACAGGTATTCTCAGACAGATTTTGTCAGAGCCCCAGTGTAAAGTTTAATAAATTAACAATTGAAGTGCTCGGATGATAAAGGTGGTACGTAACAAAAAGAAATAGTTAATCATATGATTGAAAATAATCAAAAACTGAATACTCAGAGATTTAACCCTTAAATGCCAGCTGTTGCTTTTCGGCAATATACCCAAATTAGGGTCTAAAATACTATCAGAATAATATTGAAGCTATAATGCCTAATGTTGCCAATAAAATACATTCCGAAAATATTATTAAATCGATTTTCAACATGTAGATGGAAACACTTGTGCTGTTTAAGAGTAAAGATATATTTCTCTTTTCAATTGTTGCTACATGTTCTTTTTGTTTTGTTTGGAAGCTTGCGAAATACCTTATTTTGTTCTGCAGTGAGCAAGTAAAATTTATTTCTTATTATAGTTCCTAATTTTCTTGTGTGTTTAACATTATAGAATTTTATGAAGAAAAATTATTTTTTCAATTAAAGACCAGTATTGCCGATTAGTAACTAACAGTTTTTAGCCGTAAACAATACTTAAAATAAAATATGATTTTTAAAAGTATTTTTCCCATGCTTTATTTAAAAAATGAAAGCCGAAAAACATTATTACAATGATTTTTGAAAAATCAGGCATTCAAGGGTTAAATTGATAAAGGAGGCATTTTACAATAAACGCAAATAGATATTTGGAACTCTACAGCTCATTATCTCAAAATGATGATTGTGTCACTTACTACTTTTATATCTCCAATTATCTGTAGATAAACAAATGCATGAAAATTTAAGATAATTTAAAATTTCAAGAAATCAGACAGTGCTTTGCCTTTTACTAAAATTCTTCATCTACCTCTCACAATTTCAGTCATATTTGGTATTTAAAACGTGAAATTCTAGATAAATTAGTAACAAAGTTAGTTATCAGAGTCCCCTTGATTCTTATGAAGAGTGCATTAAATTGTATTAAAAAATCTGATTTGAATCATTGAAAATGGAATGCGACTGCCTTTAATTTTCTTGCATGCAGAAATTTACACAAAGTTGCTCATGAGTAAAGGGAAAGAAAGAAAAATGTCAACATCCTTAAATACTTGAATAACGCATGTTTGATATTTTTAGAAGTTTGGTGCTAGATGTGAAATTCTATTAAGCTACATAACTTAAATCTCACATACATAAGAATGTCCATAAGAATGGTAAATGCTTCTTATTTGTTGAGATCTTTTTATTACATGATATTCTGAATCAGGATAAGAGTGATAAGCAGGGAGAAAAACACATTTGTGTAAAATTATTATAGAATAAGATTTCACTCAGTCGAGCAAATGATGAGAATCTAAATTTTCAACATTCTTACACATTTGAAATATCATTTGTATCATTCATGCATAAGATTTTCAGATATTCTTTGTCAAAATATCAAAAATGAAACATTTTTGTTAACCAGTTTCATAAACATTATAAAAGTTGGTATTTTATCGTGATTGCAAGTTATTGGCAATCACATAAACATCACTAGTTATCAATCATTTATAAACAGAAACTTGTAAAATGGGTATTAAAAGAAAGTGTGGTGTGCAACTACTTGGAACACATTCTATTAAATATTCAGAATCCAGAGTGCAGTTAATTAAAAATATTTCTGTTTCATCAGTTTTTTTTCTTGTCATCAACAAGCATATGTGAAACAGTTTCAGAATTTATAACTTTTAACAAAATAAAACAGATGAATACACATAAATTAGAAATTTATTTTAAAATATAATTTCACAGGCGATGTATTAAAGTAATTTCCTATTAAGTATGCGAATAATCTACATAATGGTTATGATTCCAATCAATGGCTTTTACAATTCCTGCCTTGCATCTATTGGCAACAACAAAAGGATGTGCTGCAAAAAATTCAGCCACACGTTCACTAACATAAACATTCTGCAAAGATGGACATGACTGGATGAGGGAAACAATAACTTCACATGTGAGAGGATAAGGACAAAAGAGGCAGATTGTCTTTAGATGAGGAAATAGTGAATTGTTAAAATTAAAATCATAGTCTCGTAGAAATGCTGAACATAAATATAGTTCTTTCAGATTATGACCATGATTCTGTATTGCTTGAAAAGTTTCTGCGGTAATTCTTGTGCCTCCCACATTCAACACATGCAACTTATTCAAGAAAGAAGCGTCATCTTTAAACCAAGAATTGCATAAACGTGTATTGTACAAATGTAATTGCTCCAAGTGGGGCATTTTTGAAAATGGAGACTTACTGGAACTGGAACAGTCAATGTAACACTTAAAGAGTTCCAAAATCTTGATTTTAGAAACACCAAAACATTCACCTGTTGGGCGATAACAACAGAATCGAGAATAATGAAAGATTAAATTCTTTACATCCTGTAAAAATTGACTGCATAAATCTATAACTGAACAAAAATTGTTTGATATTTCAGAACGAATCAAAATTAATTGTTCAAGATGAGGACACTTTTCTTGCAGTCTCGGGCAAAGTTCTGCAAAATCCAACGGTACAGTCCAAGCTCTACAGTTAAAAAAATCCAATCTGATGGAAGTTGTACAAGATGGCAGTCCTTTAATGAAAGATGTTGCTACACTAGTCTGGGATCTATGAAATGGGGAAAATATCACATCCACGTTTTTCCACAAAAGCGGGCTCTTTGTCAACACATTCCATCTTTTGCACACTCTGTAATAAGAAAAGAAAAGAAAAACATCAAAAGGCTTGTTTGTACATACACTTGGTACTGTAAATTGTACTAGAAGATCACATCATATTGAAAACGAGAGAAATATACAAATTAATATTAAATTCATAAAGATACCTCAATATGAATATTTAAACAAAATATAACACTGTTTACAAACCTATGTGCAAGAGGGTACAAAAGAATGATGCAGTTTTCAATAAAGACAGATAATTTACTTGTAAGAAACATTTATTCATGGAATCTTTCTTTTTTTCCCCTTGACAATGTGCAACTGTCGTAATTAGGAATTCAATTCAGTGCTTACATATATGAAATTTTCACCAATTCCTCTACAAATCATTTTAAAGACATTGAAATAAATAACATATGATAAATCATATCAACATACATGAAGGCAAAAAAGAACCCAACAGTGTTCTATTTTTTAATTAATGTCATACATAGTTTACTGTAGCCGACTTCTGACTGATGGTGACATTTTAATGATTAAGGGTTGACAAATGTATTACAAACACATTCCTGGGCATTTTCTGAAGTAAAATAAAATATATTTGATACTTGGGAATCTGAATATAAACATCTGTAAATTACGGATATTTAAGAATGAAATTATTTTGTATTAGAGTTTTTTATTGTTGAATGTGGTAAGCTGAAAAATTTAAAACCTTTGAAGAAATGCTTTGGAATATGGGCATGTAAATTCTTTTTTTATTTTATTTTAAAATATTTTATTGAAATGCAGAACATTTAATACCAAATTCCGAAAACAATAGTTAATATATCAAAATTAGGTTTTTTCTTTTTCAAATGTTAGCTCCCAATCTTATTTCATAATACAAATATTTTTAAGCTATTGAAATAAATAAGGTTTGAGGTTAAAATATTAAAATTTAAAAAAATGACCAATATTTTTTTATTTGAATGTGGCACCTCCAGGGTCTGATGACTGGACAGGCTGATTAGTCTGCCACCTTGGACTCACTGGAAACAGGGTTCCCAAAATAAATAACATGATTTCAAAAACATTTTTTAAAATGTAGTTTTCTACAATAATGATTTCAAAAATCAGAAAGGGATTTTTACTGACAACTGGCACGATTATAAACAGTCTTAATTTTAAACTGCTACACTATATGGCCAAAGGTGACCGGTCACTTGCGATTTTAGACGTTTTGTTAAATATACATGAGGAATTAACCTGAAAATGCAGGTGTGTAAGCAGTATAGTATAGGTCATATATTTCCGTGAAGATTTTTTCCCGAAACCCCATATTGGACCGTCAACAAATTGAAAAAGAACAAATATCTTTTGGATAACCCTGTAAAAACTAATGTAGCAAAAGCGTTGAAACTCGAGATTATTAATAAGTGGCTTATTGTAATATACTGTGTTCATTTTTATGAGGATAGCATGTATACTAGTAGAGAAATTAAGGTTTTTATAAAAAACAGTCCCAAATTTCGCCAAGTTTTTTGCTTATAATTTGCGGAGATCTTAATATAAAAAAAAGTCCTTTTCAGAAAAAATGACAAACAACGTTGTACACAAAACTCTGCAATCAGAATTAAAAAATAATAAAAATTGGATGAAAAATGAGCAGGTTTACTAAAATATGTTTCACTGCACATGTGCGAATGCAATCAAAATATACTGCTCATAACAATTAAAGGATATTGCAGTTTTAGGTGGATTTTGTATCTGGTAAACTGTTTAGCTGATTGATACATGGTCGACAGACATAGTAGGTTATATGAGAATAAATTACACATGTTTGGCAGAAAAAAATGCATTTTATTGCGCATTTGTGTACTACAGGAAAAAAACACAATTTGTGCATATGAGAAAAAAAGAATAAGAAAAGGTGTTTTCTTCAAAGAAAATCATTTTCAGTAGGGGGTATGGTTTCCACAGGTGGCCAGCAACGTTGAACACCTTTGAGGCATGGACTCAATGAGGCTATTAATGACGAGTTGGGGTATTCTGCCCCACTCTTCCAGAAGAGCTCTTTCCAGTTCTTGGAGAGTTTGTGGGGGTTGTTGGCGGCCAGAAACTCGTCTTCCTAGAGCGTCCCAAACGTGCTCGATTGGATTCATGTCTGGAGAACACGCTGACCATTCCATTCGAACGATTCCTTCCTCGAAAAGGAAATCCTCCACCAGGTTTGTACGATGTGGCCTGCAGTTATCGTCCATTAAAATGAAGTTATCTCCGATTGCTGCAGCGTAAGGGACTACAATAGGTCTGAGGATCTCATCCCTATATCGGCGACCAGTCAGAGCTCCATCTCGAATGATGTAGAGGTCAGTGCGCCCGTCAATGGAGATGCCACCATACACCAACACTCCTCCACCGCCAAATCTGACACTTTCGTGCACGAACGCAGGATTATTCCTACTGCCACGGTCCCTCCAGATGAAAATACGCCTATTATCCGGATGCACAGAAAAACGGGACTCGTCAGAAAACAGAATATTGCTCCATTCATTTCTCCTCCAGTTGACATGCTCGGTTGCCCACTCCCTGCGGTCGCGACGATGCCTTGATGTTAATCTAACACATACCATCGGTCAGCGAGCATACAGACCTACAGCAGGGAGCCGGTTTCGGACAGTCTGAGTTGAAATCGTGGTGCCTGTAGCCGAGCGAAGGTGTTGTTGGAGAAGAGTAGCATTCATGCTTCGGTGTCTCCGAGCTGTTAACGCTAAATACCGATCTTCATTGGGCGTTGCTGCCCGTCTACGACCTTGCCCTGGTCTTCGGCCTGCACATCCACTCTCCAAAAAACGGTTCCAGATCCTGGAAATGACACTTTGTGACACTCCAATGGCTTGCGCTACTTCGGCTTGAGTTTGGCCCCCTTCTAACCTACCAACAATTCTCAAAGCTTCTGAATCTGTCAAATGACTTCGCTGAGACATCGTACTCATCGAAACAAAGCAATCACTGAATGCCGATCATCCTTGTCTTCATTCTCTTTTATCCAGTTGAAAGTCAAATTTCATTCGCTGCCGCTGAAGCGACGTTTTTGACGTCGAACTCAAAATTTGCATACTCCACAGTTTGAAAACCAGAAAAATTTGCATTTGTGATTCTCTTCTTCTATTTTCGGCAAAAAAAATTTCGTTTATATCTTTATTTTATATAAAACTTCAAATATCCTTTAATTGTTTTGAGCAGTGTATAATATGCATAATGTATTAGCTAAGGTATATGGAGCAACTTTTGTGAAAGTCTCAAACTCATAGCTTGAAAATTCTGAAAATTATCGTCGATAGAATAAGCTCGAAATCCGTTGTTCCCCAAAAGAAGCAAAAAGATGAGGGGTTGTATCAAATATCTATTGATTAGTGTAAAGATAGCGTACACAATATTGCACATACTACTATATTTGGATACAACCCCTCATCTTCGGAAGTATTTCCCAGTTTCTGAGAAATAGTGCTGTTTGTCATCTCTAATTTTACCGAATCCATTCTTGGTGCTTTCAAATGAAAATAAGTGCATGTATTTCGTTTTTACGCTTAATCCCTTTTTGAGTTACGCTTGAGGAAATCTATTTTAAGTACTAAAGAGTACGATATTTTATTCTTTAATAATGCTATTAAATTAACCCATTAAGGACTAGCGTTAACATATGGTCACAGCCTACCTGACAATCCTTTTTCTGTTTGAATACCAGTAATTTAGAGAAAAAAATTTCATTTTCTTTAATGACAGAAACTCTGCGATATCTTTTCTGAAAAATTGGTACAAAATGAAATTTTTGCATTTTAAAGAGAAAAAATAATTCCGTCTTTAATAGGTTAAAATGGATGAATAATTTAAGGATTTTTGCTCTTGCATATGTTAATTAGCATAAATAGATTGATTGACCAATTTAGTAATTGAACAAATTAGTAATTTTTTTTATTATTTAATATGCTGTGGGTACATTAATGCGATAATTTTACGAATTAACCATTTACTATTCCTGTTTTTTTACCCCTTTTGGATCCTATTTATTTTTTCTTTTTTGAAAAAAAAAACAAAAAAAAAAACAATTTTACGTTAATAACACTAAAAGTAGCTGTCTCAAGCGATAAGGGTTTACTGAAATTTTACGACTATAAGTACTTATTTTGCGTGCTATTCATATGATAATAGAAAAGGGTATAAATTCAAAAACATTTAGAAAATGTCGACTTTGAAAAAATTCATACTTACAAAAGATCCATCAAACTGAAGATCGTATGAATAATCTTTTTTTGTTGTTGTTGTTGTTATTAATTGAAAGATAAAGTTTGGAGCTACTGAAAAAGAAGGAAAATTTTTCTTGGTATCGAGAAATTTGCCACAAAAATGCGGAGGCTGGATTACACTTACAAATGAAGGTCAGTATAAAAAGAAGTTTCAGATTGTAATATTTATGTTCATTTAAAGGAAATAAAATAATTGTTAAGCTTACGTTTTTTTAAATTAATTACAAAAGACACTTTTCAATAAACAAAAAATGTGGAACGATTTCGATGGTAATGGGTATGGCGTTGGAAGGTTGTGAAATAGCGATGACCATCAGAAAACTTCACGCGTCGCCACTGTTTACCTATATCTATGTCAAAGCTACAATAGTAGGGGTACTTCTTTTTATAGGGGATTTCGTGCTTTTTAAAATGGAATAGACACAATTTGGGCTTAAAAGCACAATTCACCTTGTCAAAAGTTATGAAAGTTAAAACAATTATTTTTCCCACGTGTACAATATGTCAGAGGAAAATTTAAACAAATTCATACTTTTATAGTGTTATCTTTTAGAAAATTAAATACTTTTTTTTGTATAATTTTTAAGTCAAGAACAAATACAATTTTTTTACATTGTAAGCATGATAAGACTCGCATAACTTAACAGTATAAGCAATTAAAAACAAAATACTTGGAAAAGGGTGTTTACTTAAAATGAATTAATGCCAAAGCAAAACTTGCATATTCTTCCAATAATAAAATGTAAATATTTAAATAACTCAAAACAATCGCAAACATTTTAAGAATATAAACAAACAAAATTTTATTAATATTAACTAGAAGAGCAAAGATTTAGTTCACGTATATTTTTTGTACCACAATATGTTAAATGTGTAACATTTAAACATTTTTTTTTCAAATTCATGTGTGCAATCTGAAAAATAACCAAACTGGCATTAATAAATGAGCATCTCCTATGGGCTATATGATAATTGATGGGTTGTTTTTATTATAATTTTTCATTCAACGTAAATGTTTTCGATGCATATTTATTTACAGATTAGGAAATTATCTAAATGTTAATAAAGAGCATTAATTTATACAATGCATATTTTAAGATGAAAGAAAGAAGATGTAAAGAAAAGAAGATGACAGAGATGAATATTTTATACTTAAAGGATTAAAATATTAAATTCCCACACTCTTAAATGAGAATGCTCCATAATATAGTCAAGTAATCTTTTTCTATAAAAGTGGTGGAGTGACTATGCAGCAAACGCTACAGACGTTTAACAGTGTAATACAGTAAAAGTTACTATTTTGAAATTTATCACATCAATTTTTTAAAAGAATGAGCATAAGGGTTAATCTCAGTTTTAAAGATTTTGTATTAAATGCATATTTTATACAAAAATAAGCAAATAACACAGAGGAATTCTGAATCTTTAATCTATGCCTGATATTTAAATATGAAATCTATAAACAAACTTTACTTACCTTGCAATCTGACCCAGTTGGTTCTGTGTTAAATAACTAAAAACTTCCACAATAATTTCATTGGGCAAGGAATTAATATTCAAAGCATCATCATTTGATTCATTAACCTAGAAATAAAAATATGAAATTATAAATAACAGATAGATATACATGCATGCAGTCTGTGCAACTGTAAAATAAAGATAGAAGATTCGAGAACAGATAAATTGACATAAAATAAAACTTTGAAACGTTTAAAATTAGGAAAATGGCATAGAATCAATCATATTTAAAATTCTTTTAAAAAATATATCCGGCAAGATAAACTCCTTCAATCTATGACACAGTCAAAATGTTTTTTATTCTGGTTATTGTCCAGGGAAAATGAATATTTTACCTTGCAAAAGGTTGGGTACAAGTTTTTTTTTTTTTTAAATTTGATTATACCAACATAGAAAAACCAACGTTTCCAACAAAATTTCTTAAGGGAGAATTTTCTGTGGCCAAAAAACAACAAAATTTTGGGACTTTATTTTATTTTTTTTTAAATATCTCAAGGCCCATTGCCGCAGCATATTATTTGTCAATTGTAATCTTAAAGAGGGAAAAATTTTCTACAACTTTGATATTTACAACCTTCTTATACACTCGATAGCAAGCAGAGAATGCCATTTAAAAAATAAGACATTTTTTTCAATTTTCTTAAAAAACGTGAAAAATGTAGTTTTGCCCCCATTATTCAAATGTTCCCCACGGATTTAATGGTGTGTATGACCAGGTTTGGGACACAACGGTAAAAACCACGGTAAAATCCATGAGTTAAACTGTATTGTCCAAAATTCTTCTGTCCAAAACTATATTTTGTAGTAAAATTGTATTTATCAGAACAATGCTAAAAGTTTAAAAAATTGGCAAAAAGATTACAATACAAAATACCAATTTAGTATTAACAACCTAATTACCCTACGTTATACTACCTTACAATTTAGTAGTAACAACCTAATTGCCCTACGTAACAAAGTAACATTAAAAAGATATTAAATTTAATTATGTATCATAATTTTAATGTTATTCATTTAAATAATAGTAGTTAATAGAAGTACAAACGATTTTTATGAAGAATACATTCTTATTCTGTTACTGAAAGTCCCGAGAGTTGTTACTGGAAATAATTGATAAATGGAGTTCAGGTTCAGCATACTGATTAAACCAGCTTACTGCTGGCAAATATGTATGTGTGTATATTAAGAAATAGTATAAATAAAAATAATTGATTTTGTTTGATTATGAGATATTTAGATATTGACTATTATTATAACACTATATTATATGACTATTATTATAACAATACTATTTAACTCTTAAGAAATAGAATGTTCACTAGAATTAGATTAAATTCATAATAAAAAATACATATTTGAAAAAATAACTTCTAGATTTTAAATTAAATATTTGTATTTTTTTTCATTATCCTATAATCTAGAAAAGATAATTTACAATTAAACATTATTTAAAAGATTTCTTTGTAATATTTTCTTGCACAAAAATTGAAACAATAGCAATTCTCCCCTCCCTATACTACATGTGTGGTATTATACATAATTTCTTATTATTATAACTCAATTTTAACAGAAACAGAACTTTTTATGTTACACAGATTTTAGAAAAATTTGAACTTTTTTTCTTTTACCAAAGAATTAAATTGAATGTTAGTAAAATATATTGTGAGATATTTATATGTATTCATATGTTTAATAAGTGTGCAGTGGTTACATGTGGAATGTTGCACTTTTAAGGTTTTGGACGTTTTAGTACAGTTTTAGACACTTTAGTACAGTTTTGGACAGTAAAACCCACATGTCCTGTCCAAAACCTCAACCCTGTGTATGACTACTTCTAAAAATTGGTAGCAGTAAATTATCTATTATTTGCACACCCACATGTTTATTTTCATCTCAACAGATATTTTATATTCAATAAATTTATATAATTTTATAAGTAGGGTAGAGTGAAGATGAATAAGACAGTTTTCATATTTAGACAGTACATTTAAGTGTATACAATGTTAGGATTTAAAGGATTTGTTTGATTGATTTAAAGCTTTTAAAGCATTGTTTACAAGAATACTTCAGTACTTAGTAACTTATTGACACAATAGTTTCAATTAAAAAAGAATTCTTGTTTAATTTTAATATTTAAAAAAATAAATACATATTTTTCCAGGGACTACATAGAATGGGATAGGTATGAAAATTTGCGAAAAACTTATTTTATTCCACAGTACAATGTAATATTTTATTTACCAATTATTGATAACATATCTTTTAATGTTTTACTGTTTTAAAGATAGCGAACATCTGATAGTAGTTCCATATAAAAGGAGGGACTCAAAAAATAAATATATTTTATGTAAGAAATACTTTTACTTTATAAGCTAGCTACAATAAAAATGAGAACAGATTATTTCACTATCTAATGTTACGGTTTTTAACTCGTAAAATCTTGACAAAAATTTAAAAATTCTGTCAATAAAATATTTGAGATCACTATTTTCATGAAAATATTTGAAAGATTAGTTTTAATAAATATTGTCAATTTTTTTCCATTTATATCAATAAATATAACAAGATATTACATCATTTTAGCATACAAAAATATATAAAACTTTAATCTATTAATTGCTTTAAAGCTCAAACAGAAAACCTTACCTTGGTTGTTGAAAAATACACTTTAAGGAATATTCTAATCTTCTGTAATATGTGCTGTTTTTAAACTATGTCTGTTGTTTAATGATCTCAGTGATACCATTCTTCAAATGAAATACCAATTTATTTATGATTGTAGAGCATATAAACCTTTCTGTTTTTGCATTGATCCACCATCTCATTCAACTCCACTTTCTCTACACAAAAAAGTAAGGTATGCAATATGACTGCATGTGTATAAGCTAAATAAATGTATTTTAAAAATAATGATTTCTACAGGCTATTTAACAATTGTTTTTCTCTTTGAAGGCACTGTTGTAGGATTATTAGCATCCGGTTTCAAAAGCATATCCTTATCCTAAATATAAGACATCTGGATCATGTTCATCTTAGAGGTGTAAAGCCAGATACTTCCCATTCACCTGCATTTTCTCTAGTATTGCCATAGTGTCATCTTCATCGCCACCTGTAGAATATTTAACAACATTTACAGAAGTGATTCCGCAACATTTTTGCAAATCGAAGAGCACATTATTCTTTGTCTTTCGGCATGTACATGCTTTACAGCAAATGAAGATTTTATTTGTCAATTAATACAAATATATATATATATGAAATTTGTATAAAAATGTCTCGCAGCCGGAAAACTAACAAACAGTAAAACTAAAACTGTAACCAAAATCGAAAAAGTAAACACTAATCCAGTTAGAATTCAACGTCAGCAATTCTAAGCCAAAAAAAATTATTTAAAACTATTAAAATACAAGCGACAAATTGTAAAAAGAACATTCTCATAGGTTTACCAATAGCATTCCAGTTTCTTAGTGTGACTGGTCTAGTCTTGTGTGAAAACATTTGCACGATAACGTTAAACCCATGGAAGCATTCTTTTCAGAATTCTTGCTTGAATTTTAAGATTTAATTTTTTTTTCAGATGCTACCTGAGGTCGCTATTTAAAGTTGTGCGTTTTTAATTTTTCGAATTTGGTTGCCTTTTTTAATGAGGTACTTTAAATTTCAGAAGAAGTTCCAAACAGTTTTCCAAAAATGAAAGTGTCCGAATTAAATAAAAGAAAATGCAACCAAACCCGAAAAAGTACAAAAGCACATTAGATATTGATTTCAGGCATCGCATGAAAAAAAAAATATTTAAAAGTAATAAAATGCAAGCGAGATATTTGTCAAAAACGATCCCATAGGTTTAATATTAACTTGCGAATGTCTTCGTGTGACTAATTTAGTCTCATAATTCATATCACTGTGACTTTAAACGCCTCAATTTTAATACTAGAACTACCGTTAATCTTTGAAAATGAAATATGTCTATAGAGTCATTCCATGTCAATTCAACCAGATCTTGTAACCCGACCCCCAGGGATTTGGATGAAACTCGGTGTATATACTAATTCTATCATGATATGAATACATCAGAAATTTTTCCTTCCTAGACCTCATAGTTTGTGAGATATGGGGGGTCCAATTTTTGGATTTTTCTCAAATCGCACATTTCAGAGTCTGTATTTTTAGACTGCAGTTCCATTTAAAAAAAAATTGTTTCTCTGGATCTAAAATGCGAATCATCTTAAAAATACCACCGTAAGTACATAAAAAGATGCAGATTTTAATAAAAAAAATATTAAAAAAATTAATTTTAAATATTTAGGGTCAAAAACTTAAACCAAAGTTAAAAGTTATGTTTATTTTTCCAAAATTTTGTGACTTTACGTCTAAAATGTCTTTGTATTTCAAAATCGGTGGCTATCCCCCCTCCTTCCTCCTCCTCCAGAAAAAAATGTTAAATATCTTAAGGGGAAATTCTCTTCATTTTGGTAAAGGTTTATGAAAATTTGTAATTTTTATATTGCCAGAGCTCCCATCACTAAAGTCAAAGGCTTTCTTTACATCAGGGAATATCTATTTTACAATTGCTATCACTTCATTCTGTGTTAAACATACAAGAGTGACATCATGTTGCATATCATAAGATAAAATGTGTATATTGCTTGCTGATAATCTAATATTGAGAGATTGAGTGTACATAACAGTTGGATCAAGAGTGCGGCTTCTTTGGTCCAATGGTAACTTTAAACCTTACTTTGAATAAAAAAAGTAAAATTTTTGCCGAAATCCAACAAAACTATAGCTTTTTGTGGGCCAAAGTTTGGTTTAGTATCTTTTAAGATATTAAATTTCATTATAAAAGAGTGGAATAGCATTTTCCAAATATTTTACTTAGCTTGTCACAAATTTATTTAAAGGAACAGTGCTGCTGATACTGGATTGAATACCTAGAATTATAATCCTCAAATTTTTTGAAAATTCCTATTTAAAAAGAGAATACAACTCATGTAGATATACATAATATCAATCGCTTTGGTGCATAATACATTCTTAGCAATGCTAACTACATTTTCTTAACAGCCATGATTCTTCAATATTCATTACAATTATAAAACTTTTCAATTAGTTCAATTGTTTCTCAGAAGTTGTCATGACGGTCTTGCAGCATAATTAGTTACTTCAAATTCATCTATTATTTTCTTTTGCAGCACAAGGAAAAATAGATCACCCTTCTATTATGAGAAACAGCAGACTAATAATAATTTGATTAAGAGATTCGAAAACACCTGCCTTTACTAAAAAAATTTATCCTGCCTTTGTCAGAATTTGTTTATACAAGGCAGATGTAGAAATATGTTTCATCCTGTAGAAATGAACTAGGCTTTGTTAAATATAAGGTATTTAAACTATAAAAAACATATTTAAAATGATTAAAATTATCCAAGATAATAAGATAGAAAGTTAAAAAAAAAGAAGTTAAATACAAATAAAGTATTTTAATTCAAACACACATACACACACAGGAAAAAACGTAAAAACGTATTGAAAATATGATTGGTAAAAAGTTATTATTGCATTTTCTTATTCTATACCACAAAAGATTTTTTGTTTACAGTTATATAGTAAAAAGAAAATTAAGGATTGTTTAAATTAAAAAAAAATACTTGTAATAAAAGAAAATATATGAATGAATAAATAATTAAAACATTAGGATTATGCACAAAATTTAATGGAGGTAGGATAGACTGCAGTCACAGACTTTCCCCCCTTTTTACTCAGAAGAAAAAAAAGCAAAGCAAAAACTTTACTTTGCAAAATAAAGGAAGAAAGAAACACTGAATAATATATTCAACAAGTCATGGGAATCACAGTAGTTATTTAGGAACCACAGTTAAAATTAGGCAGATTTTGTTTTCTTTATTGGTGCAGTTTCTCAAAACAGGGCAAAATTTGCGTAAGTCATGAGAAAGACATCATTTTTATTTCATAACTAGAAAGCCCAAAGTGTAAATTGTTATTTAAAAGGAAAAGAAATTGGAAATTTACAACAATCTAAAATTTTAAAATATTTATAAGCAATTTTAATTAATGTATTAGATTTAATTAATGATTATTTCAATTTTAATAAAAATGAAGTCTTTCTCCAAGCTTATGTAAAATTTTGCCCTGTTTTAGGAAACTGCACCATTCAAGAAAAAAAAAATATCTCCAGTATGTCTAATTTAAACTGTGGTACCTAAATAATTTCTGTGGTTCTTATGACTTGTTGAATTTATTTAATATAAGTGCTTCTTTTATTTTATTTACAAAGTAAAGTTTTTGCTTTTGTTTTTTCTGAGTAAAATGGGAAAAAAAATCAATGATTTCAATATCCACCGCCCCTTCATTAAATACTGTACATATTCTTTACATATTACCATTGTGAAAGTATATATAGAAATACTATATCACAGAATCCAATGATAGATGTACATTTATGTGACAAACATATGCGATAAGTTTGAGAACAACACAATTTCAGATAACGTGTGATAAGTACCAATACTATACAAATTTTCTACTGTTATAAAAATAAATAAATCAGTCTGATTTTAAGGTTTCATTTTAGAAAATAAATCAAATTGATTAATAAATTTAAATTTAAAATGTGCAGCAATTATTTAGGTATCGTAAGCAAAGTTAAAGTTTTCTGTCTCTTGATAGATACAGCATTCCAAAATAAGTCAAAATTTTTGCTTAAGCCATGCGAAAGACATTTTTATTTCATAAATAGAAAGCCCAAAGAGTTAACTTTTATTTAAAACAAAGAGAAATTGGAAATTTTGCCTTTTTGTGTAGAGCCTTTTTCGTAAAGTCACAAAAATTTGGAAAAATAAACATAACTTTCAACTTTGGTTTAAGTTTTTGACCCTAAATATTTAAAATTAATTTTTTAAATATTTTTTAAATAAAATTTGCATCTTTTTATGTACTTACGGTGGTGTTTTTAAGATGATTTGCATTTTAGATCCAGAGAAACAATTTTTTAAAAATGGAACTGCAGTCTAAAAATACAGACAGAGAAATGTGCGATTTGAGAAAAATCCAAAAATTGGACCCCCCATATCTCACAAACTATGAGGTCTAGGAAGGAAAAATTTCTGATGTATTCATATCATGATAGAATTAGTATATAGACCGAGTTTCATCCAAATCCCTGGGGGTCGGGTTACAAACCTTAAAAAATTTGGTTGAATTGACATGGACCCTATACGGAATCAAGTGTTTAAAAAAAAAAAAATATTTTTTCAAGGGAAAGAATATCAACAATTATGCCTGCTAAGATAGAAACCTGTTTAAATCGGAATATATTTCGGTTCGGTTTTCAAGGTTTTCATGAATCACTATTTGACAAAGCTGATTACGTATTTAATGATTACATACTTAAAATTTTCAAAATCTGGCTATTAGCCTTAGTAAAATTCTCGCAGTAAATTTTCTTTTTAAGGAGGGGGCGGGGGGGGGGGTATAATGCATGTTTGCCCCGGCTGCAAAAAAGGCTAGTTTCGGCCCAGTAATACATAATTTACTGCTACCAACATATAGAAGTTGACCTACACAATTAAATCCATGGGAAACATTTAAATAATTGGAGCAGAACTACGTTTTTCATGGTTTTTAAGGAAAATGAAAAAAAAATGCTTTTTTTTGAAATGGCATACAGCGTTTGCTATTGGGATTATAAAAAAGTTGTAAATATGAAAATCGTGGAGAATTTTGTGAAAATTATAATGGACAAATAATATGCTACGGCAACGGGTCTCGGGATATTAAAAAAAAAAAAAAATAAAGCCCCAAAATACTGCGGTTTTTTGGCCACAGAAAATTCTGCCTTAAGAAATTTTGTTGGAAAACTTGGTTTTTCCATGCTGGCCTCATTATAAACAAGTCAGAAAAAAAAAATCTTCTATCCGACCTTTTGCAAAATAACACCCTTTTTTGGAACATTTCCCCTGGACTATAATGGAACCAGCCCCTGAAGTGAATCAAAGTCTGTAACATGTACGATTTGGCAATAGATAAATGTATGCGAAAAATTATGGTTCTTTAAAAGTTGAAAAATGATATGCTTAACAACCTTTCTGTTAAAAATGGGTTAGTGAGGTAACGATAATGCTCAACAGTGTTTCTTTCAGTGCATTTATCTGGCAAAGATGCAGTAGCGCCAACTTTTCAAAAATATTGAGTGGTCTCAAACAGTTTTGAGTAAAATAACACATATAATTTTTTACCCTTAATGTGTATGTGTGTAGAGAGAGAGAGGGGGGGGGGGGGGAGAAGCGAATGACTAAAGATGATAATTCGAAATTAAATTATGTTTTTCTAAAGAAATTTTTAAATTATTATAATTTAATTATAATTTTATAAATAATTTTATTAAATTATATTCTTATAAGTTCTTCCTTTTAAATACATTAATATTTATTTTAAATAACAGTAGAATCGCCAACTATTGAAAGTGAAAAAAACAACAACTAAATGTCAAGAAAAGCATACATTTTAGTCACCTAAGTGCTGTATCAATTCAACATAACATCAAAACATTTGGCAAAATAAGCAGGAAATTTGCTTTTATGAGAAATTTAACTACGCAACCGCTGAAGTGGCTTTAAGTGTTCCTGTAAGTCTAATGGATGTTCTTACTATTTTCCAAAGAAAATTGTTTCGAGAGCGTTAATAAAACCAAATTTCATTTCCGCCATTAAATTGTAAATAAAAAAATACGAATTAACACAATTGAAATGGAGTGGTCAGAGAAATCAAATTATTGGGTGGGCTCGTGCCCCATGGGCCCATATAAGTGGGTGCCACTGCAGAGATGCAAGGGAAAGGAAGTCATTGCTTCAACAGAGCAAGTTTACGGTGCTCCCAAACTATTTTTCAAGGAGTATAATTACTAATGAATTGTAGTCTTCAAATGCATGTATCCACTCCCACCCTAATTTTTGAAAATCTTCCCTGAAGCAAATAGTGTGAAAGAAATGTTCGTAAGAAATGAAATAAAATTAGCGATATAAATGGGGAAAAAAACAAAAAAACAGTGGAAAATTGTGTTAGCAGATGAATTTAAAAATGCCTCCTCAAACACAACTTCTATCATAGTATTCAATTATTTTCAGTCATTTACGCAAAAAATAAATTATTGTATTTCTTTCACAATCATCAAATAAAAAAAATTTCTTACAAATTCAAAAGGGAGGAGTTATAACTCTCTCTTAGTAGGAAGTTTAATAAAATTCAAATTAAACCTATTGTCATTTAAAGTATAATATTTCATTTTCAATGCAAAGAGAAAGAACAGGCACAAACATTACAATAACTGTTGTTTGAAAGACCTCTCAGAGTGCATATTCAGGGGTCTGTTCAGACTTTTCTCCCAGGGTCCTCTTTTTGTGAAATTATGAACAGCTTCTTACATTTGTGAAATATTAAAATGGAATTGTCATAATTTCGTGAATTTGAAATTATCATTACATTCAGGTTCTTCATTGTGTATTTTTAAGAAAACATATGCATATAAAATACAGACATTTTCTTTATAGGATTAAAAGTAACTTAGGATTAAAAGTAACCCTTAATATTTTAAGCAATTATAATGTTTAAAATAATTTAAAGGTCATAAAAAGAACTCGAATTATAATCAACTAAAAAAACAATAATTTAATAATTTATTCTAGAAATTATGTTTGTTATTGCAAATCTATTTTTTCATAAAAAAAAAATGGGTAAAATTTGTTTCATTA
Source organism: Maratus speciosus (assembly GCA_963932465.1). Taxonomy (NCBI): domain Eukaryota; kingdom Metazoa; phylum Arthropoda; class Arachnida; order Araneae; family Salticidae; genus Maratus; species Maratus speciosus. Next base: position 63,296 of record CAWVRF010000978.1, on the reverse strand, counting down.
ACATTTTCATATTTAATGTTGGTAGATTATTTATAACAAGAACATATTTATTACTTTAAAAATCATACTGTGGACAAACAAATACGTCGGTGGAATCATGACAATTTTTAACAAAAATGAAGACTGAATATTTTGATCAATTAAATAAGAAAGAAAATTTACTTTTTATAAAATTTTAACTTATTATTGCCATTTACAAAAATAAGAATTCTAATAATAACAAGTGCTTTAAAAACATAGGTTTCAATTTTCAATGCAAATAAGGTTTAATTCCTCACATAACTTAAATGGATTTAGCAAAATGAAAAATTAAATAACCATGAAATTATACTAATTATACAATTATATTCTATTATATATGTAAGTAAAGGGGGGAGACAAGGGGATTCTCTGTGTCCCGTGGTCCCGGGCGATGCTGGTATGAGGCAGTAGCGCAGGACCTTGACGGATTTCAGTCCTAGCGTAGTCATGGACGAATCTTTTCTAAGTTTCTGGCTGTAGCAGGACGTGCAGCACGTACAGAGGATCGCTCTATCCAAGCTCATAGTTTTTTTAAGTAGTCATGGACTGATAGTGGTACTTTGCAGTCCAATGAAGTCTGACAAAATGTGCGTGTTGAAGTAAAGACATGGTCTTTTCTGGAGACCTGGTTTATTTCTTTTTTATTACAAGAGTCCTTTAAAACCAGATCCAGGTGGGATGAGAGCTGAGTCTCGCTTGTTTCCGAGATGACTTCGGCTATCGCAAAGCGACCCCAGGAGAACAAAGTTGCGTGGATCTTATGGCGTTATTTAGATATTAAAATCTTCGCTCCTGGAGGCCAGCAGTGCTATTTAAATGAAGTAGTTGGCATTATTTCTGCCAGAGGTCCTTGCTATCAAACTGGGCATATTTTTAATCGGATACTAGCTCCATGATTGATTGCCCAGGCCAAGAGGCATTGGCTCCGTTGGCCAACGGGTTGCCGATACAATTTAAAATTGCGTTAACGCCAGCAAAAATATTCTTATTGATGGTCTTAAAATGATCTTTCAAAGTTATAAAATGGGGCAAAGGAAGTTTTAATCATCCAAGACACAGTTACTAGAGCATTTAAAAAGTTTGAATTTTAGTTTCTAAATTTAATTTTTTATTTTTACAAGGGGATTTCAAATTTTAAAAGGGGCAAAAGGGAATTTTTAATTTAAAAAAGGGGCTCAGCTTTGTCGTTTCACACATATACATATATTATGTTATATTACATTAAATTATTATAATTATACATTTAAAATAACCATTAAATTTCCCCCAAGTTTAGCAAAGGATTGGGTGCTGCAGGTGGGAAAGAGGAACATTTTAGAATAAAGATATTATTTGTAAGACACTTTTAATGTTTAATAATCAAGACATGGTTTCAAGACATAACAATGAGTCATTTTATTACTATGCAAACAACTTTTTTAAACAAAAGGCAGTAAATAAGATATTTTGGACTGAGGCAAAAAAGGTGCAAATTTTTAACAAAAAGGCAGGCAGGGTGAAGCACCCTCCCGAAACTGCTTGGAGGAAACAATGTCAAATGACTAGAAAACTTTAAAGCACCTGACAGAATTATAATGTCAGCATATAATCTCAAATTTTCAATTTGTTCATTAACTTAATTATAAATGCATCTTATTTTCAATATTTCTCTCTACACAAAATAAAATCAATATCCTCCAATTATGGAAACAGAAATAGTCTAATTCTTATAAATATATACATATACAGTAATGCCTCGACTTACGTCAGCAATTCATTCCAAGACTAGCGACGTAAGTCGAGGTACATTTATGTGAGCAATAAAGGATAATTAATACAAAACCAACAAAATCTAATGAACTTATTCTGTTGTATTTATTGATTTTTGTTACATATATTTGACATTAGCAAAAAAAAAAAATGATTTTGCAATACAAGAGTTTGAAATAAATCAAAAAGTTGTTAACTTACAATTTATTATTCTTCTAGCTGCCCCGTTCGAGCCTTTGAGCATGTGAAAAAAAATCTTGCAATGGAGTTTGAACAAACAAATTTTTCTTTTTTTCTCTTAGAAGCTCTTTTTAACAGCAGAGTGAGCTTTCTAATTTTTTTCCGAATTAATATTTTCAAGAGCCGTCATTCCAGCTTCAATAAGGTGTAGTCCTTCGGTTAATTTTGCAACCTTCGTAATCTCCCCCCCCCCCCACCCCTAGGCCTTCATCTATTTCTTCGACAGTACTTTGTTTCTTTAATTCGATAAATTCGTCGATGGTTAATTTCGGATCAGGGAAATTTTCGAGTTCAACAACATCTTCAGCATCCACGTCTAGTTTGAGCTTTCTTCAGTTATCGAGAATTTTATCAATTAAGGCTATTCTGAACTGCTCTACTCAACAAGCGCAAAAAGTTTTGACACTTTTACAAATACATTTTTTAACAGAAAGATATAAAATTGGAAGGCCTGACCATGGAAGCGATTTGGAATCGAACTGTGTTTTCCATTTTTTGATCAATCAATCACCTATTGAGTTATAAGCGATTTTGATCACATGACACGGCATTTTTCTTCCCTTACTGACTGGATTTTCTTTCGTTTGGAAGTTCAGTTCAAAATGTCAACTTTGACAGTATTTTCTGAAAGATTTATTGCGTTTACAAGAAAACAAAAAACAGTTCGATGACATAGTTTCTGAATAATAACACCTTCTAGTTTCATGCGTTTCCGAACAAAAATGAATTAAAAGTTATGACAGAAAGTTGACCCTTTGGATTTGAGAACAGCCTTAAGAGAAATACAAAAGCACAATTTTCACATGTTTTCTTAATCTCTACGAAGGAAAAGGTCACAATCTTTTCCAAGCAACTTTTTTAGCTAAATTTCATCCCATGAATATTCTATTACTGTGACTGCATCTGAGATGTTAAGGGCCTACTTCAGTCATACGAAAAGACCTGTTCGCTAATGCTATTCCTATGGGAGAAATTTATAAAGATATCTCGGTCACATTTCAATATTTTTAGATGATTTTTTTTGAAGTAGCTAGCTGAGGTCGATCTGTATGCAGGACGTTTTCTACTTTTTCAATTCCGTTTACAAGTATTTTTAATCAGGACACTTTCATTTTCAGAACCGGTTCCTAAAATGAAAGCATCCTCTTGAAAAAAATCTCCAATGAAAATCCAAAAAGTAAAAAACGGCCTTTTTACAGATCGACCTCAGCTAACCACTGCAAAAAACATCCTCTAAAAATATTGAAAAGCGACCGCGATATCTTTATAAATTTCTTCCATAGGAATAGCATTAGCAAAGGGGTCTTTTCGCGTGACTGAAGTACGCCCTTAAGTTTCTTCCAAAAGTCTTCAAAGAAATTCGAAGTGTGACTTTACTAAGGAAAAAAAAATTTCCAGCAAGACCATGTAAATGCGGGGCAATGTAAGTCGAGGGGACGTAAGTCGGGGTACTACTGTATATATAAATATATATGTACCTAAAAAAAGAGCTACTTCAATGATACCATAATATTGTGCAAGAAAATTAATTTTTTATTGAAGTATGATTTTCAAGTAACATCTAGCTAAAAAATTTTTTTGCAATTTTTAAGCACAAAATTCATTAGCGTTCTACACAATATTGGATGGTATATTCCATTATACTTGGATAAACCCAACCTGAAACTTGACTCGAACCTGAATCAATTATAATCAACCCCCTATGAAGCATAGAAAAAAAAAAATCTACATGTACTAGCTGATACGCAATGATAAATTAACAATATAGAGTTGAATTGAGATTTTTCCCCCCCAGAACGAATTTTTAATATTATTCATTATGTAGCTAATCGATAGTGATAAGAATTGGTGAAAAATGCATTTCAATAACTCACACTGGGTTCAAACTTGCTGTCACAAGCTCTGGATTTAATTGAAGGATATGGAGAAGCACCCAAAGATTGATTCGTTGAAGCAGGTGCAGGATAAAAAGTGGCAAGATATGATGAAGTAGATGCAGGATAACCTCTGTTAGAGCTGGAAGGATATGCCGATGTGGGTGCAGGATGTGGGCTGTTACAGGTTGTAGCATAACAACTGTTAGACCTGGTAGGAAATGCTGAAGCGGAGGCAGGATAAGGACTGCTAGAACTTGCAGGATATTGCGAAGTGGATGTAGGATAAGGATTGTTGAAGCTTGTAGGATATGGTGATGAGAATACAAGATATGGATTATTAGGTGCGAGAAGATAGGCTGAAGAGGCTGCAGGATATGTACTCTTAGAAGGATTGCCTGAAGTAAAAGCAGTTGATGGATAGGGTGAAGCAGACATATTTGGTGCAAAACCTACACCAGAAGGATATAATGGATTGGAAGTCGGCATCGGAGTAAGTCCATATGAATAATCTCTTGGTATGTCTGGAGTATGATTCATACCTGGTGTCTGTGGAAATCTGTTGTTCATAATCTATTTAAAAACAAAAGAACACTAGCTAATTAAATTTCATTTGCAGTACATACCAGTAAAAAGTACTATACTTAATAAAACTTAACTACAAGTAAGTAGAAAAAAAAATAATTTAAGGTAACTATGCCAAAAAAGTGCTAACTAAGGCACCGGCGAAAACATCGACGACTTTTAAAGACAAACTCCAATCTGTGTAAACCTAATTTAAAAGTGATTTTCGATTTATTTTTCATCTTAGATTATGGAACACAGTAGTGTGTTTGGGAAAGCCAACAAAGCCCTTACATATTCATCTTATTATTATTCTCTCAAAATCATAAGTTATAAAATGGATCTACAGCAGAGAAAAAAGTAAATATGCATTTAAGATTTTCGTAGATGCATAATTATTCATTTTTCACTAAAATACACCTTTTACTTTTGACTTTGTCACAAAGCTTTTAATTACATGTGCAGCAATATACTTGTAGTCAACCCTTACAAATATCAGTCACCACTCACCAGATGGCCAATAAATTTGTTTTATAGGCTGGTAAAATAATAAGGTCACTGACAACAATGACATTATATTAAATTATATTAATTATACAAATATAATAACCATTACATTTTTGCAAACAGTTTTCTTTTGTACAAATCGCTCAAAATTATTTTATTCAATCTAAAAAAAGTATTTGCCTCTATTGTAATCTACCATCTATATCAGAAACCAAATAAATTATTTAGAATTACTAGTTTATTAATTTTAAAATCATCTAAGGCACTTTTTTTTGCCAGAAGAATTTTGAGCATTACTAAAATCTGGAATGCAAAATATATATTAGGAAACATTTATGTATCATTGTTTCATTATGCGACATTTTAAATAAAATTAATTGAAAATCCTAAAATCACTCACATTGATTGCTACACTCAGTTTGATTCTATAGACAGAGATTCGCTATACTAATGTAAAAATGAAAGAGTTTTACCAAGTTTTAAAAAAGGACTGGCAAAGGACAAGATATGGATTATTAGGTACAAGGAGATAGGATGAAGATGCTGCAGGATATGAACTGTTAGACGGATTGCCTGAAGTAAAAGCAGTTGATTGATAGGGTGAAGCAGACATATTTGGTGCAAAGTGGTGCAGGTTGGAGAGATGCACTTTTTTAGAAAAAAGCCTTTATTTTTAAAATGCAATTTTTAAAGTTTAATAATCAGATCATGGTTTCAAGACATAACAATGAGTTATTTTATAACTGTGCAAGTAACATTTTAGAACAAAATACAGTAAAAAAGATATTTTTGGATTGAGGCAAAATAGGTGAAAATTTTTAACTAAAGAACAGGCTGGGAACAGCCCCCTCCTGAAACTGCCTGGAGCAAACTATGTAAAATAACTAGAAAACTTTAAAGCACCTGACAGAATTATAATATCAGCATATAATCTCATATTTCCTATTTTTTCATTAGCTTAGTTATAAATGTACCTTATTTTCAATAATATTTCTCTCCACACAAAATAAAATCAACTGCTTCAAATTTTGAAAGCAGAAAAAGTCTAATTTTTATAAAAATATAATATTTTTTTATTACCCAAAAAGAGCTACATTATTTATACAGATAAAATATCAGTCAATGATATCATATTGTGCAAGAAAATTAATTTTGTATCCTTTTCAAGTAACATCTAGCCAAAAGAATTTTTTTGCAATTTTAAAGCACAAAATTCATTAGCATTTTACGCTATATTGTTAGTATCATCATCTTCAATTATACTTGGCTAAACCCAACCTGAAACAATTATAGTCAATCCCCTATGCAGCAAATAAAAAAAAGAAAAAAAAAGTGTCCACTTGTTTTGACTAATATGCAATAATGGCAATTTAACAACAGTGCTGAATAATGATTTTTTCTCCAGGAGAAATTTTTAATATTCATTATGTAGCTAATTGATGGTGATAAGAATTGCTGAAAAATACATTTCAATAACTCACATTGGATCGAAACTTGCTGTCATAAGCTCTGGATCCCATTGAAGGATATGGAGAAGCACCCGGAGATTGATTCGTTGCAGCTGGTGCAGGATAAGAAGTAGCAAGATATGATGTAGTAGATGCAGGATATTGTCTGTTAGAGCTGGAAGGGTATGCCGATGTGGGTGCAGGATTGGGGCTGTTACAGCTTGTAGGATAACAACTGTTAGAGCTGATACAAAATGGTGAAGCGGAGGCAGGATAAGCACTGTTAGAACTTGCAGGATAGTGTGAAGTAGATGCAGGATTAGGATTGTTGAAGCTGGCAGGATATGGTGATGTGAATACAAGATATGGATTACTAGGTACAAGGAGATAGGATGAAGAGGCTGCAGGATATGAACTGTTAGATGGATTGCCTGAAGTAAAAGAAGTTGATGGATAGGGTGAAGCAGACATATTTGGTGCATAGCCTACACCAGAAGGATATAATGGATTGAAAGTTGGCATCGGTGTAGGTCCATATGGATAATCTTCTGGTATGCCTGGAGGAGGATTCATACCTGGTGTCTGTGGGTATCTGTTGTTCATAATCTATTTAAAATCAAAAGAACACCAGCTAATTAAAGTTCATTTGGAGTACATGGAAATAAAAAGTATTATATTTAATTATAACTTAACTGCAAGTAAGTAGTAAAAAGAATATTGCTAATGTAAGGTAACTATACCAAAAAAGCGCTAAATAATGCACCTGTGAAAACTTCAATGACTTTTAAAGATAAACTCTAATCTGCTTAAACCTAATTTAAAATTTATTTTGCATTTCCAATCTATTTTACACTTTAGATTAAGGATCACTGTAGTGCATTTGGGAAAGCCAACAAATCCCTTAAGTATTCTTTTTATTATTACACGCTCAAAATCTTAAGTTGTAAAATGGATCTACAAAAAAGAAAAGGATAAATAAGCATTTAATTTTTTCGTAGATGCGTAATTATTAATTTTTCACTAAAATACACGTTTAGATTTTGACAGGGCCGAAACTAGCCTTTTCGGCACCCGGGGCAAGCATGGATTTTGGCGCCCCCCCTCCCTCCACTACAAAGTAAATTTACAAAAACAATTTTACTAAGAATCTAATAGACAACTTACTTTTAAATTTAAAATATATAAAACTGAACTACGTAATCAGCTTTGCCAAACATTGATTCATTAAAACCTTAAAAACGGAATTAAAAGGATTTTTTTTTTTTTTTGTATAGGCCTAAATGAGGTCGACATCTTGCTGTATGTTTGTATTTTCATCATAGTAGGTTTATTGTGTAATAGATGTGTTACCTGCTATGATGAAAAATGTTTAAAGCAAAATTTTTTCCGATTCTTGTGATTCCCTCTTAGAAACTTTTACTACACCTCAGCCCCCTCAGAAACGATGAGTCTAGATACGCCACTGCAGGGTGGCAAAACGCCTAGAAATGCCAGAAAGATGAGAAAAAAAAATCATTTTGGGCGATAAAGGCGGGGGGCTTTGCTTTACTAGATATGACGCCCTGTGCGAGATTTTTTACTGTACCACTATAAATGCTGTACTTTTAAAAAAAACGGTTTTACTAAGAATTTTACTTTGTGCATTTCCCCTCCTGTTTGTTTTTATTGTCCGGGCAGTCATCGCCCATAGCAAGACGAAAAAAAAAAAGAAAAGAAATTCAACATTGGTCAGCAGAAAAACAACAAACAGCTTTCATGGAATTTTTTTATCTAATAGAAAACTCAGACTGTGAGGGGTCCCTTCGCACTTGGTAGTAGAAGATCTTTATAACGCAATTCTATATAACGCAATTCTCCATATAACGCACAACTCCTCAGATGTAAACAATGATTTTTGCAGTTAAAAAGCACCTGCATTTTCACATTGTAAAATATTGCTACTCTCTAGAGGACTAAATTTGATACATTAGTTCAACTTTATCTTCTAATTTAAGACATTTTTACTGAAAAAAAATGCTATTATTACAATAAACATTTTTGAAAATGTCTAATATAAGGGATGGTTGTGTCAGTTATATTTGGATTATGTTTATAAAGTAAATTTAACAATGTCTGACCTATATTATGCAAAAATTTATAATTTGGACAATTCTTGGTAACAAGGAATGCAGTATAAAGATATTCTAATGTATTTTGATATGTTTCAGACATATTTGGCCATGTTTACAAGGTGAATTTAATGATGTGATCCATATAACGCAAAATTCTATATAACGCACAACCTTGCGTTTTTAGGTTTGCGTTATAAAGATCTTCTACTGTAGTTATCAGTAGTGGACAGTGTCCGACAATAGAGATTGACCTTGAAAAATCGTAGTGATTTTCCTACACAGGAAGTGAAAGTTAGAAGGCAAAGGCGAAAGGCATAGATATGATACTTTTGGGATGGGAGAATGAAAAAAGCCTTTTTTCTTATTCATTTGCAATTTTGTATTGTAGATGAATCTTTTTATCTATTTGTAAAGTTTAATGCATTTGATTAAGTTTTCCTTTAAATTTTCCGGCTGCGAGACATTTTTGTACAAATTTCGTATATATATATACATTTTTGCATCAAACGTCAAACAAAATCTTCACTCTGGCACCCCCTTCCCTTCTGTTAAAGCGGCGCCCGGGGCATGTGCCCCCTCCAAATTTGGCAAAAAGAATCAGATTTTAGAATCTAAAGGAATTTTCTAGTAATTCCCAACAGGAGCTGAAATATATGATCCAATCAATAAGAATCCATAGAACGTTCTCAAAAAAAAAGAATTGAACCAATCAGGGTCTCTAGAACTCCATCAACACATACTTGGTGCCAAATGAACGAATGTTGCCAAATTTGGCAAAAAAATTGTTTTTCAGGATCTGAAGGAATTTTCTACTTTTATGAAGGAAAATGCTCTATAGCAATAATACAGCAAGAATTTGTTGTTATATTGAGCCGAACACAAAGCTAATTTTAACTGAGCTTGACTTGGTCTTCCCCAATAGTCTAAATTTTAATGAATGCATGTGCATTCCTTTTTATACATAAAGATAAACTGATATTAGAGACATAATTATAAACGACTTTTCTATAATAAAATATCGATTAATTTTTGCACTTTGGGTTAAAATATATAGGATTTTAGTGTGTCGTCCAGGTTAGGTTTAGTTGGAATTTCTGGTTTATTTTTTGTTTCGGGTTCGGGTCGGGCAGGACTCTTGATCAGGGTTAGAAATTAGGAACTCTAAGTAAGGCATCAAGCATCAAATGACGTCTGCAATTTTTTTTCTAGATGCCAAAATATATTTCATGGTTGTAATTTTAAGTTATATTTTCTCATTTCTTTTCACAAACATTTTAACATGTTTATGCATTAAGGGTAAAGGGGGGGTGCCCATATTAAAAACTTTATCATTGTGAATATCTAAAATAAAATAAAAACTAGCTTTCAATGAAAGTGTTCTAGAAAAATGTTTAACTTATTCTTTTTAAATAGCTAATATGCATACAAAACAGGTTATCAAGCAATTATCACAATAGAAAAAAAAATTAGCTTCAATTTTGAACCATGCTTTCGGTGAAGGTCAGCAAGAATTTTAGGGGTGTAATTTCTAAGGTCAGTTTTATTACTCATTAGTTAAAGTGAAATTAAGTTAGAGGTAATCGATAGGTGCAAGGGAGTCTTAAGACACATGCCACTGTCCCAACTTTTATCGAAAACGGGTGCTCTTGAACTGTGGTCAGAATATGATGGGGGGGGGGGGGGTAAAAACGTATGCCATGGTCCAATCCAAATATACCTATATCAAATCATTCATTATATTACTCATTTTCAGAAATGTTATTGTAATGACATCAATTTTTTCATTAACAAGTTCTGAATTAAGGATAGAAAGTTGAGCTAATGTATCAAATTTAGTTTTCTAAAAAGTAGCAATTTTTTACAGTGTGGAAATGAAGGTGCTTCTTAACATCAAAATTCATTGTTTACATCTGAGAAGTTGTGTGTTATATGAAAAATTGTGTTATAACGATCTTCTACTGTATATATATATATATATATATATGATGCATTTTTATAAGATTTTTAATTTTTATAAACTTTATTCATCTACAAATGTGTAGTTCTTAGACATTCTTATTCATTTAACAAATAAATAAACAGAATTTACCAATAAAAGTAGCTTTTAAAATATTTCACATTAAATTAAGTTAAAAAAAAGTTACTTTTTTGATCAACAGAATCAGTAACTAAAAATCAGCAACACAACTACAAAAGCACTTAAAGTGAACTTTTTTCAACTTCATTTGCACAAACAAGTTAGAAATTTCGAATGTCCTTCAAGAGCAATGAAATAAGTTAAAAATCATAGCACATATTTTATTGAAAAGAAATTATGGAACTTTTTTGTTTATATCAGCTGGGATCTGGTCATAAATTGGTAAATATTGTTCCCATCAATATCATTTGTAGGTTCAACCTACAAATCTTTTTTTCTATTGTCCTACCTATCCATTCCATGGATAGTGTCACACACATAACACAGGCTTTAATTTTCATTTATTCAATTATTTTATTAAATTTTAATGTTAATTCTGATTTTAAGTGGTATGGTAAATAAGTTATTACCATATTTTTTAATTTAAATGTGTGGCAATAAAACACACAGAAGTATATCATATAATTTCATACTCAAAATGTGCTTTTTTTCTGAAGTAGAAAAAATACTAGTAGGAAAAATACAATGTGTCTTCCTCTACAATAATAAATAGCTTTAAAAAAGCTGGATTCATTGAAAATCATGAAAGTAGTCAGACAATTAACATCGATAATTCTGATGGAAACTGCATCGAAAATGATTGGAACAGATTGACAGGAGTCATTAAGCTCGATAAGATGGAATGTAGTAACTTTGTCGATGTAGATGATGTAGTAAAAGTTTACGGTGAGTGGGACGACAATATCATCGATCAAATGAAAACTTCTCGTGAAACAGAAGAAGAGGATGAATAAATCGGCGAATTACCAGCATATGTGACAAACAAACAAGCACTTTCTGCAGTGGACACTTTGAAGAGATATGTTGAATATCAGCCAAATATGTCAGAGGACACACATTTAATGCCATTGTCCACTTAGAAAGTGTAATAGGTAAAATTTCATACTCATCTCTGAAACAAACAATAAATGAATCTTTTTTCAAATAAAATTGTTAAAAGTGTTTATTAGAATAAAAATGGATTACTTATTAAAAAGGTATGTAAAAAAGCTTTTATCTTTATCCTATTAATGATTTTTGATAATTTAAATTTTTGGTATTTCGCATTTTTTTGTCTTTCCCTTCAAGTTCCAGATATCGAGGTTCAACTGCATTTGTTATAAAGAGATGTCTGTTAAAAACCATTCAGAGTGAGGGACACGGAAACTTCTCTTCATTTTTTTAAGTTGTTGATATCCACTTGGCATGCTCTTTTTAGTCAGTTGCATGCACTTGGCACTCTTTTATTAAGTGGGTCACATCCACTATGTAAACTATTTAGATAATCTGTCAAAAATTTCAAATTTAGATGTTTGGTCTTTCTATCAGATTTAAAGGGCTTCAGCATCCCTTGATCTAAAACTTCCTCATCACATAACTGTCGACAAATTCATTTTCACTCTCAATTTCAGAAAAAATTCTAGCCTTTGCAAATCTGGATTGGAAACTTTTAATCGGAACATCTTTCCAAGCTATGAATTTGAAATTATCGTTATGTTCAGGTTTATGTGAATCTATACTTAATGCATAAAAAGCTAAAATAATATGTTCTTTGATGATTTCAGATGCTTTGCAATAGCTTAGATTTATTTTTGAATGATTAAATTTGTGAAATTTTCAGTTTGGAGGTGGAAAAGTTACGTAAAATGTCTATTTTTATGACAAAGAATTTGTAAAGGGGTCCTATTTTGAGATGAAAATTTTTGCGAAGAGTCCTTTATAGGACCCAACTTTTTCCTAAACAGATCCTTGCTAACAGAAATTAAAATACAGTAGACTCCCTTAAATCCGCGACCCTAAAATCCACGAACGCCTAAAATCCGCATATTTTTCAGATGTAAACAATGAAATTTACAATTAAGTTGCAGGAATAAAATTCAAGATGGCACCAAAATCAGCGACTACCACAATGTTTTTTTTTTTTTTTTTTAATTAAATTTTTGGTTAATAATTCTCTTTTTACTATTACAGCTGATTTATTACTAAATAAATTTACATGACTTTTGATTTTGATATAAATTAGCATATCTATATCAAAAATTCCAGGGTTCGAAATGGAAAAATCCACGAACCGGAACACAATTTAAAAATTATTGTTTGCGGAATTTTTCTTTTAAAATTATAGACAAATTTATTTCTAAACATATAAAGCAGTATAAGAAAAGCGTTCAAGACTCTAAATAACGATGAAAAAAGTTACAGAGAGCACAATAAGCTATATATAGGGGAGAGTGGTAATGAATGTGCCATTAACAAAATATGAAAAAGTAATTGCATAAATTATTTTAGATGCCACCAATACCAAAAAAAAACAAATTTTCCATTGTTTGGGAGAAGCCATTTTCCCACTAGAGTAGGATGGTCAAGAATCTGACTGAAAAGTAAATTTTTTCCCTTTTCAGTAAAATAAAAAAGCTGAAAAGTATCTATTATTCATTGCAGATGTGTGTATTAGCAAGCCTTTGCATATCTGTAAACTAATTTTAGGATGTATTTATATGTTATTTAAATTTATAGCACTAAAAAACCCTGACTATATTCCATAAGTATAGGTGGGGCTGAATGCGCCACTATATCATGGTAATGAATGGGACCTTTGCCCTGGTCATGAAAATATGTTTTTTATTTTTTTTCTGATTTTCTCTTTAATATGAAACATAACTGGCTGTCATGGATTTTGATTAAATTACTGTCTAGTTAGAATAGGTTTATAGTGATCTCTAAAAAATAATTTGTACATTTTCACCCTAAAAAATATTAGTTATCAATTAGAAACATAAGTTATATAAATGATTAACCCTAGAACTACCGGAAATTTTACTCAAGTTTTATAAAAACATTCTACACCAGAATTTTTACTTAAAACTATTTAATTTGTTTATTTAACTTATTATTGTCTGATTTATACATTTAGTTTGTTTTGAAGAAATTTCTGGTTTGAATAAATATTTTGAATGTACATGTCGGGTCCATTGGACCCTTCTGGTAGACAGAGGGTTAAGGTGAACTGCTAGTTGTTGACCACACCTACCAGTATTTTCCCATTTGATATAAAACTAGAATAATTGTTTATATTTTGAATCTGGTGGGTAGAATAAATAAGAAATGTACACTAAATAGTCAATTACTAGGCAGTTCAACCCTGTTACAACCATGGTGTTTAATATTAATTTTGAAAAATATAAATTTTGTTAAATCATATTCATAATGTGAATTATCTATTATTTTTATGCATAGTATTTTTGCATAGTAATCTCAGTATTTTGTCATTTTTCTGCTACAATAATGTGATTTAATAATATCACTTTTGATGTTTATAAATTTTGATAAGCATTGTGTATTATACTTACTATTTTAGTATGCTTTCGATCATATCATGTCAAGTGCCATACATTTTGTCATATTTGGTGAACAAAAGATTAATTCCACATTTTTTCAGTGAATTCATTTTGTGGCCCATTCATTACCTTCAATGGCCCATTCAGCCCCATGGGTGGGGATGAATGGGCCAGATTTCTATATTTTTATTTTCTATTATCATTCATTACAAACATTTTCTAATCCAATTTTTATGACTTTTTTATATAACCAAATAAGCAGGGTTGGCAGGTTTTTGACACGTGTCAGTTTTTGACGGTTTAAACTGTGGTTTAAACCGTCATGTCAAAAACCCCTTGTCAAAAACCTCAAATACTACAGTGATCTGTAAAATTTCACATTAAATGTCACACATTAGATGTAATATTTAAAATTCACTATTACTGTAATTAGTATATAGTATTAGTAATAATTACAGGGTTGGCAGGTTTTTGACATGTGTCAGTTTATGTCGGGTTTAAACCATAGTTTAAACCTTCATGTCAAAAACCTCAAATACTAAATTGATCTTTAAAAATTCAAATTAAATGTCACACATGACAACATTACATGTAATATTTTAAATTCACTCTTACTGTATATTAGTAATTAGTACATAGTAAAGTATTATTGTTAAGTACAACTTTTTAACAGGGTAAAATTTTTAAATTGTAAAATTGTGTTTTTCTAAAAAGTAGACATTAAGCTCACCTGAGCTGTACATTTTTTCTCTTACTTAAAATCATTTTAATTTCTCTTACTTTTGAGAGCTTAAAGCATTAGCTAGCTTTTTTTATGGGAAAAAAAAACTTAGAAAAGTGCAGATTTTTTTGTATATATAACAAGGTAATATGCATCGATGTTATTCTAGTCTAGGCAATAACCATTCCATTCAAAATTGAAATTGGATTATTAATTTTAAACATTTGCAAAATAAGAGAAGAAATTAAAAAAAAAAAAAGCTTAAAGTCAAAATCTTTTTAAAACATGCTTTCTTTCAATATATAAAAATGTTTTCGATTTTAAAACTGAACAAAATTGGCCAATCATCTAAAAGGAAATTCCTTTAAGCTCATATTGAAAAAGTGCATAATAGAAGGGATCAAATCATGAAACCATACCATTGTTTGGCTTATACTTTGCATCAAAACCATCAGGAGCAAGGGTTGACTGCTGTATCAGTTGATTCAGCTCGCACTTGAGCTACAGAGAAAATTTATGGATCCTTACCCATACTGATTGTGTATGAAGCTAAAGAATCCCCTTTCCCGTCTTCTTATTTCAGTGCTATAGAGAGGACTCCATTGCTTGGTGGAAAGGTATCATTAAATGCAACAGCTTTTTGAGTCTGCTTCAAAACTTGCTCATCTAGCAATGCTTTTGCTATCAAGTCCTACTAGCTCAGCATCAATTAAGAGACAAACTATTTTCTAACACTTCATACACTCTAAACTCAAAAATCTTTTGGGTGTAAATAGATGTGTGAAACACGTGGTGTGCTGTAGCATGCTGCTGGGTAAAATTGCTTCGGATTATTTAATTGTACAAAATTATTTTCTTCTCTTTGAAAAGTCCAAAAAAAAATATTTTATTGCAAATAATATTTTTTAAATTATTAAATTTCAATAAAAGATCACATAAATCATTGACTTATTTAATGTTTACCTATTGTTAAAATGTTTTAGTGTGTTACATGTATTTGGCAGTTCTCGACGGTTTAAACCAGTTTATGACAGTTTTCGACAGTTTAAACCAGTTTATGACAGTTTAAACCAGTTTTTGACGCTTGTCATGTCAAAAACCACTTTTTGACGTCAAAAACCCAACCCTGCAAATAAGTAAAGTAACTGAAGAGCCAATTCTGAGCCAAAAAAAAAAAATTATTAGAAAAAATTACAAAAATTAAAAACCAAAAATTGGCCCATTCATTACCACTCTCCCCTACTGATAATAGTATTAACACTGTTCTCCTTGCTTCTTTCCCTATTTCTTATGTCATCACTAGTTTGGAATACCGGTCTTCTGTTTACTTTATACATATTATATTTAACTACTGTTACATTAATAGTTTACTTTTATTCATCTTTATTTATTTAAATATGTAACTTACTTACCTTTTTCTCGGCAGTCTTTAACTTTAAATACTCTTTATTTAATTTATATCTGGGATGTTTATTTCATAAACATCATTAAGCCTTGCCGTTCTCCGTATGTAAAACTGTCCATGTAGTGCTAAGAACGAATAATGACGTATCAATCTTAAGATCGCTTTACCAGTAGATGGCAGCATAGGACTTTTGCAATCGAATTGTATCGATTTCATCAGTAATAATTTAATATTTTTCTAAATTTTTATTTTACATAATTATTTTAATAATTACTTACTTTTAAATTAATAAATTATTTTAATATTTTACTTATTTTAATGTTTCACTTTATTGTAAGCATTCATTATAATTTCCCTTGCTTAACTACCAATCAAATTAATGTTTCAAAAATGTAAACAAATCAATGACCAGAAATCCACAAAATTCTAAAATCCACACAACCTCTGGACCCAAGCTGTACGGATTTGAGGGAGTCTACTGTAGATCAAAAGATAATTTCAACTTTTAAATTCAGAAAAAGCAGCCTTCCAATAATATATTTCTACAGTGTAGTGCAATCTTTATATAATAAAAGGCAGTGTAATGCATCAAGGGCGAATCCATCAATCTTACCAGTCTCCGAGGAAGAGACTCAAGGGTGAAAGGTTCCATTCTCCCATTGGTTGGCAAGAAACAAGAATCCCGCAATTACTTCTCAAGGTTACAAATCTTGATAATTGATCAGTGGTAGACACTTCTTTCTAACAAATCAGAAGGCACATCACATTTCACCACCAAAATAAATCGCCAAGTGTCACTTGAGATTATTTCAAGTATTAAGTTGCAATCATATTAAATTTTCTTTGCGACATGTAAGGAATTTGAATTTATTTCTCATATAAAGTGATTCACGGAAAACAATGATATGGTATTTTTATAAATATCCTTTTTTTCCCTGCAAAAAATTGATAAAACTGACTTTCTTTTAAAAAAGTAATCAATTTAAATATTTTAGACTTATTATTTTGTAACTTATTTTTTAATTACACATTACTTATATTTTCCTTTTCTATATACAGATGTATGTAAATTTAAACTTAAACAAAAAAACAAACATATTCTATATTTTAAAAGTAAAAAATTAATATTTATATGAAAAGTAAAATTAATAATTTTTGATTTATAGCTTTGCATCAGGAGGACAGAAGCTTAGGGGATTAGATGCCCCCTCCCCACCCGAAATAATATCCTGGCATTTTGTAACTCATTTTTAAATTACACATTACTTATATTTTCCTCTTCTATGTACAGATGTATGTAAATTTAAACTTAAAAAAAAAAAAAAAAAACCATATCCCATATTTTAAAAGTAAAAGATTAATATTTATACGAAAAGTAAACTTAATAATTTTTTATTTATAGCTTTGCATCATGAGGACAGAAGCTTAGGGGATTAGATGCCCCCTCCCCCCCCCCCCCTGAAATAATATCCTGGCATTTTGTAACTTAGTTTTAAATTACACATTACTTATATTTTCCTTTCCTATATACCTGTAGTGCAATCTTTATATAATAAAAGGCAGTGTAATGCCTTTTATTAATGTAAATTTAAACTTAAAAAAAAAAAAAATATATATATATCCCATATTTTGAAAGTAAAAAATTAATATTTATACGAAAAGTAAAATTAATAATTTTTGATTCATAGCTTTGCATCAGGAGGACAGAAGCTTAGGGGATTAGACGGTTGGGATTCAACCCGAGATACTTATTTATGAATCAATATACATATTTTTAAAAAAAGGGGGGGGGGAGGGGGGTAAATGATAAAATACAATTTCAACGTGTTATTAAAAAAATAGTATTATTTCCAGTGGTGTAGTCATAAAAAAAACAGAGGGTATACGCTCTAAGCAGAGGGTATACGCTGAATGCAGAGCATATACCATAGAGTGTACATACTATAGCTTTTTTGAGAAACAGAGGGTATACGGTGTTCCTTAAAAAAATCCAGAGGGTATACGGCGTATACCTCCGTATACCCTCCACTACACCCCTGATTATTTCAATAGTTGCAGCAGACTGTTTTAATTACGCACTTTTATTGCACATTTATTAAAGTTTTGTTTTATTAAGAAATCTTAATTTTGTTATGGTATACAGTAGATTCCCTCAAATCCGCAAAGCTTGGGACCAGAGGTTGTGCGGATTTTAGAATTTTGCGGATTTCTGGTCATTGATTTGTTTACATTTTTGAAACATTAATTTTATTGGTAGTTAAAAAAGGGAAATTATAATGAATGCTTACAATAAAGTGAAACATTAAAATAACTAAAATATTAAAATAATTTATTAGTTTAAAAGTAAGTAATTATTAAAATAATTATGTAAAATAAAAATTTAGAAAAATATTAAATTATTAGGGATGAAATTGATTCAATTCGATTCTAAAAGTCCTATGCTGCCATCTAGTGATAGCAAGGAGAACAGTGTTAATGCTGTTATCAGTATATATAGCTTATTGCGCTCACTGTAACTTTTTTTCATTGTTATTTAGAGTCTTGAATGCTTTTCTTATGCTGCTTTGCATGTTTAGAAATAAATTTGTCTATAATTTAAAAAAAAAATTCCGCGAAAAATAATTTTAAAATAGCATTCTGGTTCGTGGATTTTTCCATTTCGAAACCTGGAATTTTTGATATATATATGCTAATTTATATCAAAATCAAAAGTAATGTAAATTTATTTAGTAATAATTCGGCTGTAATAGCCAAAAGAGACTGATTAACAAAAAATTTAGTAAAAAAAGCATTGCGGTAGTCGCTGATTTCAGCGCCATCTTGAATTTTGTTCCTGCAACTTAATTGTAAATTTCACTGTTTACATCTAAAAAAATACGCAGATTTTAAGGTCGCGGATTTAAGGGAGTCTACTGTATTAGCTGGGAAACCTGGTTTATCCAGAAATATTGCAAATGCTATTGGTGTGTTTATTAGAACATAAACTAGCCGAACTTTGCTCATCTAAACGCTTCCATATTGTCAAGTATTTTTTTATTAGTTTTTCAAATTTTAAGGGAAAAACACAATTTTTACCCACCGTCCTAGGATGGGCATTTACACTAGTAAAAGATTATTTTCACTGTATTTATACAGTAGAAGATCTTTATAACGCAATTCCATATAACGCACAACTTCCTCAGATGTAAACAATGAATTTTGCAGTTAAGAAGTACCTATATTCCCATATTATAAAAAATTGTGACTTTCTACAGAACTAAAATTGATACATTATTTCAACTTTTTATCCTTAATTCAGGACTTTTTAATGAAATATTTGTTGTTATTACAATAATAAGCCCAGAAGCAGAATTTTCTGTGTCAGTCTGCAGCAAACAAAAATTTATCTGTGACCCAATAAGCCTACTATCATAAGAAATAACAGAAACACTTAAAGTAAGCAAAATTTCCATTTATAAAGAATATATATAATATAAGGATACAACAAATACCATAAATCTAGAGACTTAAAGCAAATTTCAGCTATTTTTTAAGCCCAGCATTTATTTTTAAGTTGGTGGATTAATCTGCAAGGTTTAAAATAATCTGCAGCGCCCGCTTCCGTGCTGCACTGTTTCTGCTACTGGGATAATAAGCAATATAATGAATGATTTGGTCCACATATACCTGGACCTTATAAAGTAAATTTAACAATGTATGGAATGATCTATATTACGCTAAAAATTAAGATACCAAAGTAACTGGTAACAAAGAAAGCATTATAAAGATACTCTAATGTATTTTGATATGTTTCAAACATATTTGGCTATGTTTACAAGGTAAATTTAATGATATATGATCCATATAACGCAAAATTCCATATAACGCACGACCTTGCGTTTTTAGGTTTGCGTTATAAAGATCTTCTAGTGTATTGTATATATCAGTGCATTGTGTCATATCATCTTCATACTCAATTTGCAATATTTCTGCAAAAAGGGTGACTCATGTATCACATCCCTAGATTTCAAACTGTGTTTGTATATTTTTATAACAAACATTACACAAATGAATCGTTTAATTAAAAGCGACAGACTGCTCATTAAAATTAACAAGAAAAGTTAGTTAAATGATGCCACTATTCATTTTATGGAATTTACTTTCCTGTATAAAATAGTTTAAATTTAGCGAAATAAATCAGTTGTGATTGCTAATTTATTTGCATTATTATTTTTTATATCTGTACTAATGAAAGAAAAAGTTTTTCTTTCAAAGACCTAATGAAATTCTTAGATTGATGAATAGGAAGAATAATTTACCACAACTATTGACAATTGAAGACCACCGAAGTGGGAATTGCTTTGGGGCCTATAGCTACAATGGCTGTCACCTCGAATGATCATTTATTAAACACAGAAATAATTACACAATTTTTATATCACAAATTCGTCAACATATAAAGACAAAATATACCACACCTACTTTTTTACGCCCAGCAAAATGAACACAGAAATTAGTTCGATTAAAAACAGATGTTCGATTAATATTAATTCATGGAACCGTCTTTTGACAGTGACAGAACATAATTTTATCAAGCTGTTTCGTGCTGTTAGACTCTTCAGGAACTAATCTGAATTTGTAATGCACAAACAAAAAGTTTCTGAAACACTTTAGACTTTAATAAAATTCCGGCACAGCATATGTCTCTAGCCGTCTGCCAACCAACCAACCCACCTTAATACATTCAATAATCAAATAAATAATCAATTTTCTCTTAATCGAATCAATAATCGAAGTAAAAGGTCACTTCGCCATTTTCCTTTATTTAGCAGCATGTGGTAATTCATCCTTTATATTTTTAAGAATCTAAATATTCCGTTAATGCTGTTTTATTTCTTTTGTACATGTAGACAAATTAGTAAGATTTTGATTATCTATTACTTATCATTAATGTTAAGACAACTTATTTCTTTTAAATCCGAAAAGCAGAAAAATTTCTTTGTCAAATCGTGCACTTAATTTCAAGTTGACAGGCCCAAGCTTTAAATCGCCTGCATAATTTCAGATTAAATTAACGGTAAAGTAATAATGATTTAAAAAAATAAATCTTTAAATTGATGATGTTTTATATGCATTTAAATCTTTCATTAGTTTAATAAGCATTCAAAAAATGATAGAATTTTTGTGATTTTGCAGAAGATATTTTTATTTATTTTTTTCTTCTTGCATCATAGAATGTCACTCTTAAAGGTGTATTTTTTCTGTAAAATTATGAAGGCCAATTGCGCCTTACTAGATTTTTAAATTTAATTAACTTTTTCTTTTTCTGTGATTTTGGAAAATAAAATAGATTTTTTTTTTTCTTTTCAAATGTCATAAAATATTTAGACAGCAAGAGAAAAAGAAACAAAGATTTTTTTCTCAGCTCTACTTCTGGGCAATTCCAAGCCAATGTTACCATTTTTTGTATTTATTTTTTACATCAAATAAGTAATATATATATATATTCTGATAGTATTAAATCTATATTTTTTATATTTGCAATACATTTAAAAAATTGTGAATAGTCAAAATCAATAAAATCCATTATAAGCAGCGTAGATTCTTATTATGTGTTTATTTGTGTGTCTGTTACATATTTGATGTTGGTCTGTTACAGGTAAGATTATTTATTTTTCATAACTATATTGTGACAACAATCAAATTTTGTGAAAGAATTATGTTTCTGAACTCTGTTTGAACGAAAATGTATTTTTGTTATAATAAATTGTATGTTATTTTAAAAGTAATATAGATAAACATTAAGGTGTCCAAAAAGCATGGTAATTTCTGTTTGTCTGTTACCCAGTAGCACAAAATTCTCAAAGTGTCCATGACAAATACTTCAAAGACAGAAAATAATCTGCTGGTAAAATATTTTTAAATTGAAGCATTACTTAATCAAACAATCAGTTATCTATAACGTCTGTATGCATTTTATTAATTTTTATTAATAATAATCTTAAGTTTTTGTATAAAGTAATAAAGAGCTAAACATACCATAATATCCTGATTGTAAGCCCCCTCCCACTTTTAAGCAATTTTTATTTTATTTTCCACTCTAAAATGTAAGCCCTCCTCTTTCACAAACTTTTTTTAGGGGAGAAAGATTGATTTTAAAGATCTTAGGGAGAAAATGTTAAATATTTTGACTTTTTTGCTTCATTTCCACATGTTTTCACATGATCTTAATGAAATCCCCCCCCCCCCCTCCCGTCTCTGCATGAAATGCCCGCTTCCCTTCTCTGTTCTTACTCCCCCTACTCAGAAGGGTGAGTAACAAAACTACACAAAAAGTTTAAAATCGTGAAAATCTTCTTTTATTCTATTTGTTGCTCGCTAATAACAACAAGCAAATACAGGTACAATTTCTAAAATCCAGAATCTTCCAAAAACCGGAAAGCTTCCAGAAATATTTTTTTTTTACTCCTTTATTATCATCACCAATTTTATTTTTCTCTTCAATCGGCAGATGGTGCCATCAACAATTTGAACAAAGCGAAAGTGAAATCAATAAATGGATTCTTAGTACTTTTTCTACTGATATTTAAAAAAATTTATTTAAATTAAAATTTAAAATTCTTTCAATAACTTGATAATAATTAATTCAGAACAGATGTATTATAATCCCGCATCCGCCATCTTGGATTTTTTTTCTTGGTGTGAATTAAAAATTGTCTTTTAATTAATAGTTATAATTATTATATTCCAGTTTTTTCAATATTATATTAATCTATCAACAATATTTAACCATTGGCGACATTTACTACTTGGCGAAAAAGGACTTTTCATGCAAGAAAAAACACAAGATGGCAGATCCCGGGATTATAATACATCTAAGCCATTAATTCTTTATGTTAATATGAGGCTCAATAGTACAAAGAAAAAAATGAACTTGCACTTTTTATTATTATTGAGGTTTAGCTTTTAAAGAAATTAAAAAAAAAAAAAACTGATTCGTATTCTAAGTATACTTCTATAAAACTTTCTTTTCTTTTTAAGCACGGCAGTTGTTTTTTTTTTTCATTTATTAGGAATTTATGTTTAATTAGTTTCCTTTGTATTTAATTGTCAATACTCTATGAGTTAGATACTGTTTATGTAAACTATTCAGAGATGGCACCCCAGCGAATGTAAATACTGCAATTGTAATTTTTTGGCAGTCAGAATCATACTTGTCACAATAAAAGAAAGTATTTTTAATTCAATAAATTGTTTTACTTATCTCCGTTCACTGTAATTTCTCTCTTATTATTATTATTTTTTAAGAGTATTAGAAACTTTACAGTATGGGTCATTCCATGTCAAATCACCCAGAATTTTCTAAAAATGGCACCCACCATCACCAATTTTTATAAAAATCAGTGAATTTGTAGAGTTTTTAATGCTGATTCCAAAAATAACAATCATATTGAAATTGATCAAACGGTTTGTGAGTTATGAGCTTTTAAATGTCTTCCAAGATGGCCGATTTGCCGCCATTTTGAATAGCACATGTGACAACATAAAAGTCTATAACTCCTTTCAAGTTTAAGCTAGAACTTTCAAATTTTTTTTTGTTTTGTTCAGAATAAAGTAAACTTTCATTTAAATAGGTTTTTGTGCAGCTGATTCCATTAAAATGCTGTCAGAAAATGACTTTTTGTCATTTTTTTTATTAAAAAAAGGTGTAACTTCAATGGCTGATTTCCCCCATTGTTCCCCCTTCAATTTTCATCTAATTGCATAAATAGACAGCTCAAAGTGTGTTTTGATGCCTGATAAAAAAATTTTAATGGGCAGTTTACAGGTATTTTGTTTAAAGAAGAATTTCAATTTTACTGACCTTCCAAAAGTAACGGAAAACACAAGATAATGTTGATATTTCTTTTATTGCCAGAAGTATCATAAATCTTTACATCTAAAAGTTTGATAAGGTTTTATTTTACTTAAATATATATTTTTTTTTAATGTGGCTGAAAAGAAGGGGAATCCCACAGGAATAAATATGAATGCTAATAATGAATTCCTGCAAGACATAGAAGTATTTTCATGACAAATTGAAATCTATTGCAAAGTTTCAGTAAATTATAAGTAAAAAAGAAATAATAGAAAAAAATTCTAAAAATAGTCACATTTTATGGCAAAATCATACTTGTATATTATACAAAATATAATTTAAAAAAATACATTAAGTAAATATTATCGTACTTTAAAATCATACAAAATAACATTTAGTATATACACAGTAAAAATCAGGGTTGGCTTTTTACCGGTAAAAACTGGTTTTTACCAGGACATGGTAAAAACTAGGTTTTTACCGGTTTGCAATTTGATCACGCAACGGCCTTAGCAGACTTGCTTTTGTCACAAGTCTTTTAACAGTCCCTCCCCCACTCCCCACCTCCATCACAAACAGATTTTCCATGACTTGTAGCAAAAAAGTTCCATTTTGCTTTTATTCCATCAAAATCATGATCATGGGTTCAAAAATGTTTTTCAATTTTAATATTGTGCAGCAGATCCATCAGTAAAATATTCTACATTTGTAGCTAAGATATACTTATTATTTAAATGCTGCATGATTAACTTTTGAGTCAGATAAACCATTGGTACATCATGGTCCATATCATCTGAAAGTATGCAAAAGCTTCATTTTTTTGCTTTACATAGAATACAACTGTATGTAAAGTACAGCAACCAGGCATCCAATGGTATCTGTTGTGCTTCGTCTTGCAATACAAAAGAAAAGTTCTCAATAAAATCCATTTGTATGAGAGCCTCATGACTAGTAAAATCTTTTTTTCAAATAAATGTTTTGGGACTTGGATATGTGTGTATAGGCTACAAGCTTTTCAATCTTTTTAAGAATAGATGAAATCGTACAGAATAGATGTATGTGATGTTAACCATACTCTGTCAGTTGATTCCCACCATTTATGTTCAATTGCGTCTTCAGGATCAAAATCCGGAAATTTTAATTTTAGAAAAATCTTCAAGAACATCCTTCTTGAGCATTTGCTGCATATATGTAACATACAATTTGTATTGTTTAGAACTGCAAACCAATTTCTGTATTAAATCTTCATATTTTTCTTCAATCCCTGTTGCTGCAATAAGCAACTGAACTTTCTGATGTATTGTATACATGCAGACAGAATGTGTGCCAGAACTTCCAATTAAGACACAGTGCTTAGGTCGCAGGTCAGCAAATTTTGAAAACCCAATTTTAATATTGGTAGGAAATTTTAATCGAAATTGGATATATAGTTAATTCAGATTACAAAGAAGAAACCTTTTCTGAACACGGGCGCAGGCGGACATTTTTTTTTATGCTGACCTTATCTCCCTGACCAGGCATGAGACATGAAAATTCATTATCTTCATGAAATTCTTTCTCAGATTTTATAGTGTCTTCCCAAGTATAAAGTCTATACTTGGTACTCAGTTACACTAAAGGTTTCAATTATTTTCTTTCTTGACCATCATGACTCAGGAATCAAAGTTAGCAACTGAATTTTTTTCTGGGACTAATTTGTGGAAGCTTATCTTTCACCATCTCCATTAATCTGTCGAATTCTGAAGCTTTTCTTTTGATTCACATTATCTTCATCAGAGCTGCTGCTTTCACTCTGAAGAACTTTCTCTTCCAAATCAAGGGTGCAAGCAACTTTCTTTCGCAATTTTCATTTGCTGTAATTTTCTTTCTGCAGCAGACACTTTCCTGTGAGCAGAAATTGCATGTAACCTTAGTAGTGAACTTTCATTAAGCTTTATGTGATATTTTTCTTTCTGATCCATGTTTAATGTAATTTCTTCAGAAAAATCAGTGGGCTGACACAAGTCTTTCTGTTCTTTCACATATACTTCCAGCAAAGCTCTTGCTTTTTTCCCTATGGGTTGAACATAGTTTCTTACCAGGAATGGCATCATTATGTAGCTTATGCCTGTAATTCTTAGCTTGATCCACACTTATCACATGTAAGGATACTTTTCTTGGTCTTGTTAGGAGGAAGATTAAATAAATGAAAACATTTCTTTTGCTGAATTTACATATGCAGAAAGTGTTCTCTGTGAGCAAAGCATATTGTTGAGTTTTCACTATCTTCTAAATTGCATCTTAATGCAAGAAGATCTTTATTTTTGGTGGATAACGCATTGCGATGGTGGATAGCTTGAGGATTATTTAAATCACAATTTCGATTATTAATATTTAAACTAATATTGTATAATTTTTGTTTATCCTTAAAAAAATCTAACTTAACACAACAAAGCAGCATCATTTATAGTTATAAGATCAAAAGAGAAACTTGAATCCTTTTTAACGGCATAACAAGTTGTAAAATTCTGCTTAATCTGGTTGGTTGAAAAAATGTTCTGGGAAGTAATTTTAGTCAGATTCATTGAAAATCTCTATCTGGCAAGTACATCTATCTGGTTGGTTTGAAAAACCCCTGACAAACAAAAAAAATTTTTACAAGTATCAAAACACACTTTGAGCTGCAATATTAATACAACAGAGTTAATTTTTTAACTAATTATATTTATTTTGAATGTAGTATGTACTAAATGTTATTTTGTATAATTTTGAAGTACGATAATTTTTACTTATTGTATTTATTAACAATTGTCATTTATCATTTTGTATAATATACAAGTATGATTTTGCTATAAAATGTGACAATTTGTAGAATTTCTTCCATCATTTCTTTTTTATTTAAAATTTACTGAAACTCTGCAATAGATTTCAATTTATCATGAAAATACTTCTATGTCTTGCAGGAATTCATTATTAGCATTCCTATTTATAATTCCTGAGGGATTCCCCTTCTTTTTAGCCACATTAAAAGAATATATATGTTTATGAAAGATAAAACCTTACCAAACTTTTAGATGTAAATGTGTATGATACTTTTCTGGTAATAAAAGAAATATCAACATTATTTTGTAATTTCCGTTACTTATGGAAGTCAGTAAAATTGAAATTCTTCTTTAAACAAAAAACCTGCAAACTGCCCATTAAAATTTTTTTTATGAGGTATCAAAACACACTTTGAGCTGTCTATTTATGCAATTAGATGAAAATTGAAGGGGGAACAATGGGGGAAATCAGCCGTTGAAGTTACACCTTTTTTTAATTAAAAAATGGCAAAAAGCCATTTTCTGACAGCATTTTAATGAAATAAATTGCACAAAAATCTGTTTAGATGAAAGTTTACTTTATTCTGAACAGAACAAAAAAAAATTGAATGTTCTAGCATAAACCTGAAAGAAGTTATAGATCTTTATGTTGTCACATGTGCAGGGTTCGTAAATATCATGATATTTTCGAAAATATCAAAAATATCCGATATTTTGATATACCGTAATTTCGGGTAGATAGCCGCCCTGGCGTATAAGCCGCTACGTCCAAAAATGGTAAAAAAAAACTGAAATTCCATCGTATACGCCGCACTTATTGAAAGTGGTGTACGTACTACTATAGACACCATATTGAAGATTTTCGCGCATTTTTTAAAACCATTTTTTTAATTAGAATTTTAAATTTAATTCAAATAATGAAAATAAATAAATAACTTTTGGTTTGTGAATTTATCCAATTGCATCGCACATTTGAGCCTTGGATCGGCAAGTACAAATATATTTTATGGAATTCTTAATATAAAACATAACGATAGAATTACAAATAACACTATTTTTTATTCGAATCCATCAATTAAATAACACAACTGTGTTGTGTTAATTAATTGATGATAATTAATCAATTAAATTTTCCGAAAATAAGTAATGATAAATAATCATTTTGACAACATGAACTATTGGCAAACGTTGGGAGAGACGTATAAAAAGATTTTTTTTTTTAATTTCTTCACTATACTAACTGTAAACATTAATGTCTATTAACAGAAATTAATTGGTACTCGATTTGATATATTCTGTAAATATTTAAAATAAAATGTTCTAAGAAAGTTTTAAAACACCATATATACTCGCGTATAAGTCGAGAAATTTTGGACTAAAAAAGAACTTCAAAGTGGGGGGGTCGACTAATACGCGAGACCTAAAAAAAAAAAAATATATATATATCCAGAAAAAACTTTGATACCAAATCGGTGCTGCCGCACTCCCCATCGCGCTTATACAGTACAAAATTCAAAATCCGGACTTCGGCGATTCCGAATTTCGGATCATTTTCTGTTTATTTTGTCAAAAAAAAAAAAAAAATTGATCATTTAATTTTTTGGGGGTCGACTTATAAGAGGGTTTTGAATTTTTTCTTATTTTTAACAACATAAATTAGGGGATCGACTTATACGCAAGTATAAACGGTAAACAAAAATTAAATACATGCGCTCATTATTGAAAATAAAAAATACAACTTTCGCAAATGCGCACACTTAAAGAAAACAAGAGAATCTACTTTCTTTTCTATTAATACGCCGCGATTATGCAAAACTGAGATTAAAAAGGATTCCTTAAATGTGTCAGCAACTTCACTTTGCGTAAGTGCAGTAAAAAGAAATTATTGAGCTGCAAGCAAACAGAAAAAATAATTTAAAAGAAAAAAAACGAAAAGCAAAACTCGTTTTTTCTTAGCTAATAACAAAAAAAAAAATCTCCATTATTAATTGTCCGATTTTGTTCAAATTTTCAGCAAGTTGCAATAACAGTAAATTAAGCTGTGTAACAAAATTTTATTAAAATATAATAAGTTATTAGAAAATTACAGCACTCCCCAAAACCCCTAGCTTATAAAAAGGAAGAGAGCTTATCTGCAGTTTGTTTATTCAACTCTGCTGTTTGCGGTGTTGGGGTGGAGTGGGAAGTTGAACGTTATCTTTGAGTAATACGTTTCGTTATGCAGAAAGAAACCATGCATACATTTTTTTTCCCCTTTTAATGAAATAAAAAAGAACTTCCCGATATTTTTTTAATGATTGTTATTTCCAATCCGCGAAGCATTTTTAATATTGTTTTTCAGATTTTCACTCTATAACATTACATGATCTATTTTTTTTTCTGGAAAAAATCATTATTACTTCGTATACGCCGCACCAGCAGATAAGCCGCAAAATGTAAAATTTAACTTTTAAACACGTATAAGCCGCGGCTTATCTACCCGAAATTACGGTATATCTGATATTTTCGATATATATCCGATATTTTCAAAATAGTCAACATACTGCAGATAATGAATATTTTCAAGCATAATATAAATTAGAAACTAAAACATATTGTTATTAATATAAAAACTAAACAATAGTATTCTAAAATGCATTTCTCTTTTTTTTTTCCTTCTTTTTTTTTTTTTTTTTTTTTTTTTTTTTTTTACTTAGAACAAAATTGAAGATGTACTGATTGAAAACAGATACAATTTGCATATATTTCATTACATTTGGCACATGTATATAAATTATAGGATTTGTATCAAGTATCGGGAAAGTTTTATATTTTATAAAATAAAATTTTAAATACAAAATAGTTTTTCTTTTTTATTGAAGGATTTTAACATAAATGTAAGCTTGTCTTATTGTTTATTCCCAAACCTGTAGTACAGTTTAGACTCAATTAAACCAAAATCAGAAGACTCTTTTCTAATAATGCTGTATATAAATATCTAAATTACAGTTTCTCTTTCAATGACTGTTCTGAATTAATTGTCTCATAATTATTAGTTCTACATTTAAAAATAAAAATTTCAAACATACAGATTAGAAAAGATATTTGTAAAAAATTCTTCTTGTATTCTTTGCTTCAAATGTATTCTTTGCCTAAAAAAGTCACTGCCAGACACAAAAGTTTTTTATCTACAGAATGGCATAATCAATAACAGTTGAAAATTTCATTTACGCTTGTTTTGACTGAAGAAAATATCAAAATTATCTTACACATTACACATTGATATTTTAAAAATAAATATCAAATATACAAAATATCAAACATCTTGATATTTTGAAAATAAATATCAAGAATTTGAAAATATCAAAAATCTTGATATTTTAAAAATAAATATCGGATATATATCAAGATATATATCAAGATATATATCATGATATATATCCATTGATATATATCAACGAACCCTGCACATGTGCTATTCAAAATGGCGGCAAATCGGCCATCTTGGAAGACATTTAAAAGCTCATAACTCACAAACCGTTTGATCAATTTCAATATAATTGACATTTTTGGAATCAGCATTAAAAACTCTTCAAATTCACTGAATTTTATCAAAATTGGTGATGGTGGGTGCCATGCCCTGGGTGATTTGACATGGAATGACCCGTACGTGTTTTTTATTTTTAAGTGTGGCTTTAATTTGAAATTTAAATTGTTATTTCTCAGTCTCTAAAATCAGGAAATTTCGAAAATCCGGAATTGTGGAGTCCCGACCGATTCCGGATTTTAGAAGTTCTACCTGTATTCAATTATTTAAATTGCATCCGTTTCTCCAAAAATTCCTATTTCTCCTCTGACCTCCACCCAGCAAAGTTTAAAATCCTTTCATTTACTTTGTAAAAAAATCCTGCCCTATTTTTAACTTTATACTGAGATGATGAATCGAAAATCTTATCTACATAATCTCATACAAATATCACTGATCTAAAATCTTCATCCTCTTTCAAATTTTTTCTCCATCCTTTCTCCCCAAAAGGTGTGTGTGTGGGGGGGGGGGATTTCTAAATATATGGAAGGAAAGCAAAAGATTTATTTTTTTTCAGTTTGACTGTTCTAACTGCTGAATTACAGTAGAATCTCAAAAATCCGCATGGCTAGGGACCAGAGGCAGTGCAGATTTTAGAATTTTGTAGATTCTGGATTAAACAGGGTTCGCAAAAACCCGGGTTTTTTTTTGAAAAAACCCAACCCACATGGGTTTTTTCATGAAAAACCCAATTTTCCCCAGGGAAAATCAGGTTTTTCAAAACTACAGTATATGCGATATTACGTTCTTGTATACTGCATTATTTATATATTATATATACTATACATAAAACAATACATTGTTCCCTTAAATGCAATATAATTGTAATGCTATTTTACAATTTATAAATTATATGAATTTAAATCAATTAAGTGTCAGTGTTTCTTACAAATTAGTTTTAAATATAATAGAAGATATAAAATTGTTAATTTGCTTTAAAATCAAATAATGAATAGAATAGTAATATTTAAAATATATAAGTAGGAAGAAAAAAAAAGGGATAAACTAGTTGGATGTGCCAATCCCAAAAATTTTCCTCTATCTCATACATGTTAATAATTCAAAATTCGTTATCACAGTGCCACATCTATGCCCATCACAAGGATTGTAAAATATAGGTTCTTTGAATTCGATGCATTTAACAAGGAGATGTAAGTATCGCATTGTTTCAAACAAATCATTGAATTTTGGAACCCACCCTCTTAGATGTCCACAACCAAAATTTTCAACCCAAACAGTATAAAATCAACACCTGTTGTTCAGTTTACATCCAAGTCTAATAAGGATCTATTTTCATGAAAATGAAACAGAATATTAAGTAAATTATGTGCATTAGTTTTTGAGATATAGATTTTGCAAAAATCGTAAAAAATTCAGCATACCAACACTACTTGCTATTAAGTGCAATTTACACCTAAGCCTAATCAGTAACAGCTTAGGTCAACGTCTAACTGAATCTGAAGTTTGATGAAAATCCATTCATTAATTCTTGCGATATTGCAGAAATCATACAAAATACAGCACAACACAGCCACTGTTGGGTTATAGTCACCAAAAACTAATCAGCACCAGTTTATATCAAGGTCAATCTAAATTTTTATTCAATTCCGGGCATTAGTTCTTGAGAAAAGAGTTATTGCTGAAATCATGAAAAAAATACAGCAAAACAGTGCTACCTGTTGAGCGATATACACCAAAACTTGATAAGCAACAACTTACCTTGTAACTGAATCTGAAGTTTGAGGAAAATCCGTGCATTAGTTCTTGAAATAAAGCTATTGCAAAAATTGAGATAAATGCAGCACAGCAGCACCACCTTTTGGGCAATATACACCAAAAACTAATCAGCATCAGTTTACATCAAGGTCTAACTGCATCTAAAGTTTTGTGAAATTCTATGCATTAGTTCTTGAGATAGAGCACCCACAAAATTTTTGTCAGATACAGACAGATGTTTTCTAAGAAACATCAAATTGTCTTCAGGAGATTTTAAAAATGTATAAGTTCGTCATAAACTGGAAGTCGAAATTTTTCACAAATTAAATACTTTCTTCTTGTAAAGATAGAAGAAAGTAAAAATGCATATATTTTATTTTCATGAATATAATTCATTTGAATTTTTTATATAAAGATGATATGCCTTTATAATTATGTACTATGTATGTTGCCTACTATGTTCTATGTTAGTAAAATATTTCAATGTGCTAAAATACACTAGATTAATACAGTAGACTCCCTCAAATCCGCACAGCTTGGGACCAGAGGTTTTGCAGATTTTAGAATTTTGTGGATTTCTGGTCATTGATTTGTTTACATTTTTGAAACATTAATTTGACTGGTAATTAAGCTAGGGAAATTATAATGAATGCTTACAATAAAGTGAAACATTAAAATAATTAAAATATTAAAATAATTTATTAGTTTAAAAGTAAGTCATTATTAAAATAATTATGTAAAATAAAAATTTAGAAAAATATTAAATTATTAGGAATGAAATCGATTCAACTCGATTACAAAAGTCCTATGCTGCCATCTAGTGATAGCAAGGAGAACAGTGTTAATGCTATTATCAGTATATATAGCTTATTGCGCTCACTGTAACTTTTTTCATTGTTATTTAGAGTCTTAAATGCTTTTCTTATACTGCTTTGTATGTTTAGAAATAAATTTGTCTATAATTTTAAAAAAAAAAATCCGCGAAAAATAATCTTAAAATAGCTTTCCGGTTCGTGGATTTTTCCATTTCGAATCCTGGAATTTTGATATAGATATGCTAATTTATATCAAAATCAAAAGTAATGTAAATTTATTTAGTAATAAATCAGCTGTAATAGCCAAAAGAGAGTGATTAACAAAAAATTTAGTAAAAAAATCATTGTGGTAGTCGCTGATTTCGGCGCTATCTTGAATTTTGTTCCTGCAATTTAACTGTAAATTTCATTGTTTACATCCGAAAAAATACGCGGATTTTAGGCGTTCGTGGATTTTAGGGTCGCGGATTTAAGGGAGTCTACTGTATTAACACAATTATTCTAATTGGTAAACAAATCATATTAGATGTAAATTTCCAACTGGGCGAAAAATGTCCGGACCAGGATTCGAACCCGGGATCTCCTGGATGAAGCCGCCAGTGCTCTGCCATCTGAGCTAACCCGGACAATTTCTAGTCGAACTTTTTCACCCAGCAACCTTGATGATTACAGCATCTGGTCTGAAACCTGGTTCAGCTCAACAGAATAAATCACAGGCAGGGCTTGAATTTCAGGGTGGGATGGCGGGATTCACGCCCAAAATTTTGAAATCCCGCCCAAAAGAATATCATGGGCGGGAGCCTCCCATCCAAAAAATCTTACCATTTTCCTGAAAATTTTGCATTTTGAAATTACGATCAACTTCCACGAACGACTTGCGAATTTCCCGATATTTTTGCGTGATCGATTGACACATTTTGCGTTTTTTTTTTTTTTTTTTTTTTTTACCGTGAAAGATCGTTGAAATTCACAAATTTTTCAAGCAACCGATAGACATATTTCATTATTTTTTTTCTCGAGATCGGTTGACAAGTGTCCGCAACCGATTGGCGAATTCAGAGGTGATTCTTTTCTGAAAATTTAAGGCATTAAGTTCCGAAAATTATGAAAAATCGGTCATCAGTTCAACAGAAAAATATCGCGAATTTTGACAAATGACCGTCGAAAAATTCAATTTTGTCAATCGTTTGAGGAAAAAATCGCCAATTTCGTCGCAAAGGATTACGAAAATAACGCAAATTTTGTCAAAGGATCGCGGAAAAACGTGAATTTCGTCAGATTGCGAAAAGAAACTCTAAATCCATCAAAGGATCGCGAAAAAACGCACATTACATCAAAGAATAGCAAAAGGAACGCGGAAAAAACGCGAGTTTTGGCAAAAGATCGCGGAATAAAAGCGAATTTAGTCAAAGGGCCGCCGAAAAAAAAAAAAACGCGAATTTCATCAAAGGATTGCGGAAAAATGCGAATTTTGTCAAATGATCACGGAAAAAATGCGCGTTTCGTCAAACATTGCGGGGGAAATGCAGGTTTCGACAAAGGATCGCGAAAACAGCGCGCGTTTCGTCAAAGGATCGCGACAAAACGCGAATTTCATCAAAAGATCCCGAAAAAGATGCGAAGTTCGTCAAATAGCGAAAAAGACACAAATTTCGTCAAATGATCGCGAAAAAATGCAAATTTCGTCAAAGGGCTGCAGAAAAAAATGGGAATTTCATCAAAAAGTAGCGATAACACTGATCTCTTTAGAAAACAGCACACACACAAATACCTATATTTCTTATTATAGGTATAGTTTTTAATCTGCAATAATATACTGAACTAACTTTTGAAAAATTGGGTTTAACCCGAATCCAATTTACAGGAATCTACACTCAGCCTGAAATCAAACCAAACCAAAAAAAGTGTTTACTTGACCTGCAGAAAAAATAATTAGCGCCTGGAGAGGATTTCCCACTCCCTTCCCATCCCCTGCTGTAACCTTTCAGGAAATTTGCTGTGAATTTCAGGGATTTTTTTTTTGGTTTGTTTGTTTTGTTTTTTTTTTTACTCAAAAACACCCGCGAATTTTACGATTACTGTTTGTGACAGACTGACGAAATTCAGTTTTATGCTGCGCCTTATCGATGAATTTCACGATTTTATACCGCGGCCAATCGGCGAATTTCACGATATTCTTCCCTCGACCATTCGAGGAAATTCACGAATATTTCCTACGCCCGATTGGCACATTTCACGATATTTTCTTCCTGTGACAGAAAAAGGAAAATATCCAAAAGGGTGCACCAAAAAATGTCTGTATTAATACAGGCATGATAAAATAATTAATGTAAGTTTTTAAATAGCATGTAAAATAACAGTGGATTTTAGATTTTTTTTCTCCCTCTCAAATAGCTCAACTCTCCTCCATTTATAAATGTTGGTAGGGAGACTCCCCTCCTAAGAAAAACTGAATTTCAAGCCCTGACAGGTAATGGAACTCCAGTTGTACTGCGTGCATAACAGCTGCTAGTCAATATTTTGAGCACTTATTGTAATCAAATGCCATTAAATTTGTTTTCGTAACTTAACTTAATCATTCATTGTGTGTTTTTGCCTCGTATAAGAACATAACTTTTGGCGCTCTCTAACTTTTTTACGTTTAGTTTTCGACCATGCATTCTTTGATACAAAATGTTTGTTTGGGTGTGTACTATCACCTCTTAAAATTTTTCCCATCTTTTTTTTAATCACCCTGTATACATTATCATTTTAATATCCAAAACTATTTTTTTTTTTTACAATTTTTAAACATTTCTTAAATTGTTCTTTGATTAAGAACTTCCATTTCCTCCTGATGAAGTTTCTTTTGAATTCTGTAAATAGCCATTATTTCCTGTTGGTCTGTACAACTCTGCTGCTCCAAGAACTTGAAAATCTTCACCTAAAACCAGACCTTCTTCAAAAATTAGCTTTTGGCATTTTCTTTTGGCTTTAGTTTTTGGTAAGGTTAGTGAAAAATCTTTTATCTTCATCCTCATTGTGGATAAATAAAAAGCCAGGCGATATTTTATGTTATGCATTAATTAAAATCTTGCATGAAATATAAATTAATTCGCTATTTTCTTTAGCGGCTGATAGATTGTGCCACTACTAAAACTTTTCTGAGCTTGTCGATTTCTATTATTTTACATTTTCTTGTATGTAAGTTTCTGTGAAATAAAAGTGCTTTATTTGTGTAACATCCTGTGTCACTACTATTTTCCCATAAATTTACATTAAAAATTATTTTATTTTCGTTCACTGTTATTTGGAATAAAGACTATAAAGAATACTTCTTAATTACAAATTTCATTGTTTACATTTTGAAATGCATGTGGATTTCAGAAAATTGCGGATTTCTTAGAGTGTACTGTACATGTATATTTTATGATTAAATTGAAGCAAACAAAAGTAAACAAATTTTTTTAAAAATATACTGCATGGGTTTGTTTTTTTTTTATGAAATGGGAGGGGGGGGGTGGCAACAAAAAGAAAGGAAAACATTTTTTTTGGGGGGGGGGGGGTGAAATTATTTAGGTGGTTATTTAAATATTTTTATGACAAAATCACAAATCAAGCAGAAAATTATAAAAAAAATTACAGATTTTAAACTGCATGAGATGCAGAGAGGGGTGTGTGAAATAATTTGTGGTTATTTAAATATTTTTGTGGCAAAATCACAAATCAAGCAAAAAAAAAAATACAGATTTTAAGCTGCATGAGATGCAGACAGGAGGGAGGTTAGGAATCATAATATGAGGGTCAGAGATGCAGGGAGGCGATTATCATTTAGCTGATAGATTATTTATTGTAACTGTAATGTATTTGTACAGCATATTGTTGCTATAGTGTATTAAGAAATTTAAGGCGTGGATACAAATGAAACGCTTCCCGTAACAACTCGAGTCACAGTAACAAATCCTACTAAACGGGATACAAATGAAACGCCTTCCAACTTCTGGCGTCACAAAGTTGTGATTGTTGACATAAAAATTTGCAACAGCGTGAAATCCACCGCAAGCTGTCACAAGACCGTAACAAGTACTCATTATTCAAGATGGCGGAGATTTTGGTTGTTCGACGCCGGCGAAGAAATCAAATACAAAGGCAAAGAATAAAGGATCGGGAAGATCCTTTTTCAATAAATGAAAGAAATTTCATCTCAACATACAAAGTAACGAAAAATGCGGCGAGAGATCTGATCGAGGAAATCAGACCTTTCGTTTTGTTAGATGAAAATAAAAGTTATCCTTTAGAGATTTATGCAAGTTCAAGGATATATATATTTGATAAAACGGTTTTCTCAGATTAGATAGAAATAGTTTAATAGTATTATATGCATAGAGTTTGTATATATATATATATAATTAATGCCCTTATTTATGTGGGATGCACGTAATCTGTATTATGATTGGGAGAATATTGTTTACTATATAATAATGGAATGGATAACATATCGGGCTTTAATTAGTATGTTCATAAGTATTCAAAATTTTTGTTGTCAGTTTATGTAGATTTTGAAAATGCAAAATATATGTAGGGTAGAGTGGGGAGGAATGGGACACTTTTTACAAAAATTTCGATACATAGAATATACAAAGTGAAACACTTCTTCCACTAAATTTTATCAGTTATCTTATTAGTTATTAGGCAAACAATACTAAAAATTTACAAGTGGCAACCATTGGCACCTAGAATTTTACACTCCTGGTTACATAGATATGGCTAATGTGGTTTAGGAATTTTATTGTATACATACACTTATATTAATAAAATAAGGCTTATAAACACAAGTTTTAAAGCAGATATGAAATCATTCATGCTTTAGTAATATTAATGTTGTCCTATTTATTGAATGAAGAATATCAGGTTTTTTTTTATTATTAATATTATTATTTGTCATGTTACAAAACTTTCCTGTTGTTTTTAAATCCACATGACTAAAAAAGGTACCAGAAATATGATTTTTTCCTCCTTTTTATATTAATATATTTGTACTCCATATTTTATGTACTTATAAAAACTGAAATGCTAAAACTATTTTTTTTCGCCTTTTTAAATTAATATATTTATTTGTATTCCATATTTTATGTAGGTTTAAAAACTGAAATACTAAAAACCAAAGTTTAAATAATTATAGATTTAACCCTGATATAGTTGCAATTAAATTTGAAATTCTTTTGTGTCATGAATTTTAACGCAATGCAGTTTTATGATCAATATTTGTTTTGATCACAATGTGAACAGGAGGGTTAAGAAAATTATTGTTCAATAACACAACTCGAAATACACAAATATTTCACATATCTACAAGAAGTATTAAAACATCTACTTACAATTTTCAGCTGAATTTCTTTCCTAGAAAGATAAAAGTATTAGAATAGTAGCTGAGAACAGACTACTCCCTGCTACAACAGCAGTACCTTTGATGTGGCAGTCTTCTGTTGCTCAGCGAAAGGTCATAGGTCTGCGGAGAAGATCCCTGATATGTTTATCACTGCCCCCTTTTTTTTTATTGAGACTCCCCTTTCTTTTGTTGATGACCACGGATCCTTTGGAAAAGAAAGTTCAAAGAAATATACAACTTTTTGAAGCAAGGGTTATTCAGTTTCTATTTTAGCAGGTATAACAGCTACACAGCTGGCTGAGTCCCACCAATAACTTTAAAATCTCTATGCTAGTGCTTCTCAACAAAATTTTATAAACAAACTTTTAGGGGCTTGGTCAAAACTTTAACCCTTTCAGGGGCAAGGTACTTGTATTCATAAAATGTTGAAATAATTGAACGACACCACAAGAAAATTTTTTTGTAAATAAGTAAAAGTATATTCTCGCATATTTAATAAAAGTGAAATTTTCATTTTTTTATTTACGGAAAACAACAAACTGTTTAAAACTGTACAATAAATATCTTGTTAATTCTAAAAGAACTTGGTATCAAGATGTTAACTTATAATGAAGTGTAATGAAACCTCATGAAGTTATCTCTGGTCTGTGAACCATGAAGCCTACTTTTAGAAGTCGAGGAACTGAAGTCTTCTATTGGGATTTTTATAACAGCTGGATGCATTATCAGGCAGAAGTTTCTTTTGATATTCTGTCTGTAAATGTAACCTGCTAGTTCTGCGATGTCTTCCATGCCAAGAAATCTCTTGCTGCAACTCTTGTTTTGTTTACAGGTTTGTGTCAGTAGACGTTTCATTCACAATAAGTTAATATGTTGATATTAAGTTCATTTGGGATTTTGAAAGTTATTTTATTCTTACTTTTTTGGATAACAACAGTAATAAAATGTTCTTTGTTTTCCTGTAAATACTTTTATTTTATACCTTTGTCTCAAAGTGTTAAATATATTAGAAATGCAGATACTGCCCGAGAAATATTTTGATAGCAAAAAACAGAGGCATACTTTAAGAAAAAAGAAGTTACTAAAAATAATAATTTCCCGGGGAGATATTTTAAAAATATGAATGCATTATGCAAATATAGGTTTAACATTAGGGAAGGAATTTGAGATCTTACTGTCCATCACCCTTAAATATGTACGCTATGATTATTTAGGCTGATATTTTGGTGCTTCAGAATGAAGACTATTTATTATCAAACATTTTTATGAGCAAATATTACAATATAAAATTTTGCCTTTTTAGCAGAGCTGCGGAGTCGGTCAGATCCATTTTTGAGCAAAAGAGGCAGAGTCGCTAAAAAACAAGCAACTCCAACTTTTTTTTGTTAGACAGTTTGAAGTGAAATTAAACCTATTACAAGTAATTTTATATCTATAAAAGGAATTATTATTGTTATTTTTGGACTATACCAGTCTACCTGTGTTAAGGATGTGCAGTTTTGCAGAGTAGATGAAAACCATTTTTAATTGAATAATCTAGTAGATATTTTACATTTAGAATACAAGTACTTTTCCTCTGATTTTTTGGGTTTGCGAAAACCAAGGTAGAGAGGTCTGCAAGGACCCAAGGTCTGGAAAATGAAGGCAATTTTTCAAACGGGCCCGGTCAGCAGAATAAAGGTAATTTTTGTTAATGGGTGAGACTGGACTGATAAAAGAGTTAAGCAAGCTGACCGGCCTAATATAACAAATTTGAAAAAATCAAATTACGCCAATAAAATAGGAACAGTTTTCAGCAGATATAACCGGGGTGCAGGGCTTAACTTTTATTTTAAAAAAGTACCGGAGCCCTAATATTCTGTGATGCCGGTGCTGACACCTGTACCGTTCACGCCTCCTCCCCTGTCACTCCAATCTGCATATTTATGTTTTGTACATTATTTGCAAAATTTAAAGCAGTTTTTTTTTTTTTTTTTTCTAGCAAAATAAAAATTTTAAATATATCTATCAGCATATACTTAGCTTTCAACTATTCCACTTTTTAGTTATCACTCATTCCGAATAGTAATCTTTGCCTAATTATAATGTTAATTGTGTTTTTTTGCTAATTCTACGTTTAAATATGATAAGGATTAGGATTCGAAAATTGACTTAACACAAAAAAGGGATAGTTTGCAGCTATGCATTTTTATGAAAAAAATGAATGATATTTACAGAAATTATAGAACAACGGGAAACACTGCTCAATTGCTTTCTATCAGAATAACAATATATGACAATTATATCTACTTGCAAATGAAAGTGACTTTGTAAATGTGTAAAACAGAGCCTTAATGCTTTAGCATGGGTAGCATTCATGATACAAAATAAATAGAAAAATCACTAACGTGATTTTTATAGTCGTAAGCAATAGAAGACAAAAAACCTCAAGTTGATGCTTGTTGGCTAAAGATATTCTTTTCAGGTTAGATATCTCTTTTTTTTTAAAGAAAAAATAAATTACATCCAGTTAAAAATTATTCTGCTGCCACAAAAGAAAATCGAACTGAAAGCAAATTCATTGTTCAGTCTCTTGAGTGGTGCCATATCAATGCCACGCCGACATAAATTTGCAAATATCACTAGAACAGAAAAACACAATTTCTGTTTTCACTTCATTCTAATCAAAATAGTATTAAAATGATTTGAAATAGAATATAATACGTAATTTTGAAGGAGGAACTTTTTTTTCTGTTCATGAATAAATAAAATTTTGAATATAAGACCGGCCGGTGCGTGAACTGCAAAAATATATATGGGCAGGCTCGAACTTTTAAGGGTTCGCGCCTTGGAAATTTTGACCGATGCAAATCTCTAACCAGATATAAACAAAAATTGTAAATTTCTGTTATTTTTGGAAGCCAAAGTACCCGAAATAGTGTTGTAATAGTAACCATTTTCCCTTTTAGGAGTGTTCATAGTTATATAAATATGTAGCACTTATAGTTGTCGTCTGATTCCTCCTGTCTCTGTCTGCATATAACGTTGCAAAAACTACCCCACTGAATGGTTTGAAATTTAATAAATACCTATAATCGTTGCAGAATTTTGTCGAGTCCTTTCAAATTTTATAAAAATCGAATCAAAACTATAAAAAGATATTAATGAAAGTCTCCTATTAAATTCTATCATACATATTAATTCAATGATACCCTATGATAGGTAATGATTCTAGGTTGCCAAGGTGATTACGTCCTATTTAAGATGGAGCCATATTATTTATGTATTACTGAATTTAATGTATATAATCATAATAAAATAAATGATAAAAGTTTAAAGCATAATAAAATTCTGTTAGCTGAGCACCAGTGTTATATACATACATATACATAAACTGGCTAACAGAAAATTACCAAAAGTTTATAGAAGCAAAAACTATACATGAATTTAACTATTTTTTTTTAAGGATATACATTACAAACTTGCAGTGTACAGAAGAAAAAAAATAATTATTTTAAATTGTTGGGAATTGTAAAAACATCACAAAGAATAGTATTTCCTTTCAATTAAAAATTTATTTACATGTTACTTATAAACAGAAAAAACATTAAAATATTAAATTCATTAATATGCGTTAAAAGCAGTAAATGGCAGAAATTATGTCACATTCGAGATGATCATTTTAACTATTTTTGCAAATTCTAAGACAGCACAAATAGTAATACAGTCGAATCTTGTTAATGTGAACACTAACAGGTAATTTTTTTTTTTTGCTTGTGTTAAAAGTAGTTTGTCTTATCCATATTTTAAAAATATATATTCCATGGAACAAGAATAAATATATGCATACATAACTTCAAAATCTACTGTATTGCTGGTGTTGAATTTGTTTAAGATCTATCCATCAAGAAAATAGACCTACACATGAGATATCTCTCGGTGGAAGCCTTTTCAAGGAGAACTGGTTGGTATTTACATTACATACTAAGAAATCTACCATCAAAGTTATGGACAGCCAACTCGATTTATTTTTACAGATTAGAATCTAAGTCATCACTGCCACAGCAATCTCTCAATTTAATTATCATACTTAAACAGCTTTGTTAAAAGAACTTTAATTACCGTTAAATACTTTTTTTTCATCCCTCAATGCAATTCTTGCAATAGAATTTAAAGCTTCATGACAACTTATAAATAACTATATTACATAAATTTCAGGAGGCATCTCACTGTGAAATATGGGGTGGAGGAAGTATTATGAGGGGCTTGTTAATTTTGAGAGAAAGAAAAGAGAAAAGTATATCTTAGTAGCAGAAAAGAGTAATTATATTTAAATGGAATGAATAATTATATTTTAAGAAAACAACCTTTTTCTTTACATACAGAATATAAATTTACTAAGTTTGAGTTGAATGAGAAAGGATATAAAAAGACAGAGGACACATGCAAGTTCTTTTTTTTTGGGGGGGGGGGGGGTGAAATGATTTTACTAAAATAAAAAAAGTTTCATTTTTACAGAAGTAATGAGTTTCTATTTTAGATAAAAATATATATAAATTACTAGAACTATCTATGGATTAAATAAAAAATTATGAATTAAATTATTATTTACATTTTTGAAAGTCATATGTTATCTTATTGGCATCAAAGTATTTAAAATATTACAAAAAATACATTCAGCTGTTATGATTTTTGAACACTCAAACAAAAAATTAATGTAATTTTTGATTTTAAAATTGAAAAAAAAAAATAAAACAATTAAAATAATTTTTTTTTAAAGTCAGTATTTGGCCAAATCACTATTCGTTACATCCCTAGTATTTGGCC
The DNA here is from genome assembly GCA_963932465.1 of Maratus speciosus. NCBI lineage: Eukaryota > Metazoa > Arthropoda > Arachnida > Araneae > Salticidae > Maratus > Maratus speciosus. The sequence continues at coordinate 20,234 of CAWVRF010000978.1, read as the reverse complement.
TATTAGTCACTATTCGGCTAGTCGAATATCTGGTATTCGGTTTACCTGTGGGCCGCATATTTAGTATTTGGCCAAAATCACTATTCGCATCGCTAATTCACACTATGTAGGTACTTTATTTATTAACCAATGAAGATATTAAATTCTTGAATTGTAAATTCACTTTAATTTACTTGTTACAGATAAATTAATAATGTATTTCAATATTTTTCTACCATTGCTTTTAAAAGCTTAGTGCAGTTTGGGCTTCAGAAAGTGAAATTTATTGGCCAAATAATATAAACACCTATGAAAACAATCCAGATGAACTTTTATTCTTGTTTATATACATATATATTACTGTTTTTATATACAAAGTACTTCTGTTTGTATATAAAAAGAGGTAAATAGCTTCTTTGTATTAGATTAGTTGCATAAATATAAAAAAAAATTAATGTGTATAAGAAAATAAGGAATAGGTCGCCAGAAAATATGCATGAGAAATTTCCTTTTCTCGCCAAGGTCCCTATAGTCTGACAGCATGTGCATTTCTAATATATAACACTTTGAGACAAAGGTATAAAATAAAAATATTTACAAGAAAACAACGAACATTTTATTACTGTTATCTAAAAAAAGTAAGAATAAAATAACTTTCAAAATTCCAAATGAACTTAATATCAACATATTAACTTATTGTGAATGAAACGTTTACTGACAGAAACCTGTAAACAAAACAAGAGTTGCAGCAAGAGATTTCTTGGCATGGAAGACATCGCAGAACTAGCAGGATACATTTACAGACAGAATATCAAAAGAAACTTCTGCCTGATAATGCATCCAGCTGTTATAAAAATCCCAATAGACGACTTCAGTTCCTCGACTTCTAAAAGTAGGCTTCATAATTTGCAGACCACAGATATCTTCATGTAGTTTCATTACACTTCATTATAAGTTAATATCTTGATACTGAGTTCATTTAGAATTAGAAAAAGATATTTTGATGGTACATTTTTAGATAACAGCTTTAAAAAGTTCTATTTTCAGTAAATATTTTTACTTTATACTGCTGTCTGCAAGGCATTCTATATTAGAAATATTCCAAAATTAGTAAGAATTATCTTTAACAACTAAATTAAAATGAAGTGGTTCGTAAGAGAGTGATATATTTACTGATTACAAAAAGTTATGAATAAATTTAGTGTTTTAACTTCACATTTGATAACATGATAATGATTAACAAATCAAAATAATTTAGCACATTTACTCAGTTTTATATCTTTTAGAACTGACATGCTTAACAGCTTCAAATTAAAATTCGTAACTTTCAGACTAAACTGCACAATTATTATTGTCCAATGTAATCATAAAATTTCCTAACTTTTATATTCCTAAAAACTACTACATTTTTTAAAAGTTTAGGTAGTTCCATAAGTGGCTTTTGCCAAGCTTTTTTATACATAAAGGATCTTGTTAAAAATAGATTAATGAATACATTCAAACACAGACTGTCAAAATGTCAATTTTTTTTCGAGTCATGTTTGTTTTAGAAAAAAAAAGTTCTGATACAAACAATATATGTAAAAAGCACATATGTATAGCAGTAAAAAATTTCATTAGGAATATATGAACATAAATTACTCTTATATTGAAACAATAATAATATAATTTGTACTATAAACTGCAGCATTTTAAATGTCAAAACAATATTTTTAAATGTGATCACAGACACAGATAATGTGAAGTAAAGGTATATTCAAGATGGAAAATAGCATCAGTGTAATAAATAAATTTATTTAGTTTATTAAATCTGTATTTAAAAAAATTCATAATTAAGCCTACTGAAAATATTTAAAAAGGCAGTTACTTTCCCAATTGGTGAAAGCATTCATACAATATTAAAATCTTTTAAATGTTAGATACAACTCTGCGATCAGAAATTTCTAGTTATCACTGCCGACAAGATAGTTATAACTATAATCTTAATATATTTTTAAACAAACAAACTCTTCAACATTTTCAGATTTTAATCACATTTACACAAATGAAATCTTTTTAAGCAACCGTTACGCTATATTTCTAAACAAAAAAACAGTTTTTTCAATATATTATTTTATTGCAATATTCAGAAATAGACATGCAAACAAATAATTCTTAACATTACCATGCAATACTACGTTAAACAACTGCAGACACAAGAGCCTACGAAATACTAGATACATTATTTTAATCGAATAATAATGATTATTCAGGGCTTACCACACTAATTTTAGCAGATAAAATGAAAAATAATGTTTCTTGAGTACATAGACGGCAAAAAAAAATTAATTCTAAAGTAAATATCTTACATTAAATAAAAATTAATGTAACGAGCAATAGGATTAGCCAATGTTTTGCTCTGAGAAGCTCACAACGGTTCTTCAAGTTTGTTTACGTATGACGTCTGGTTACTAGCCAATGAAATGAGCGTATCGTTGAAAATAATCGATACTCTGTAACAACTTTGTTACGGCACTATCTTCATTTGTGACGATCACAAGTGTTACTTTTGTATCGCTTTTTTCGTGCCTGTTGCAAATTTCAGATTTGTGACGCGTAACTGTTACAGCGTGAAACCGTTTCATTTGTATCCACGCCTCAAATTAAAGAGTTTATAGGTTAAATTATGCATATTTGGTGCCAGAGGGGGGGGGGGGGGAGAGGAAAATAGGCAAGCAGTTTTTTTTGGGGGGGGGGCTTAGGTAATGGATTAAATATTGTTACAGTAAAATAACAAATAAAAAAGTACATTTAAAAAAAGTAATTTTTTAAATTTTGCTTAGAGATTTTTTTTGGGAGGGGGGGGGGGGGGGGGGGGCATTTAATTTTTTTTTCCTTTTTTACAAATCAGAAATCTGCTGAAATACTCAAGATTCTCACTCCAGCATTTACATTAATTACTTTTAAATTAATGATAAAATAGATTTAAATAAAAAAATATTTTTAAATCTCGATTATAAGCCCCTTCCCAAATTTAACTGCTTTTGCTTTTAAAAAGTTGGGGGGGGGGGGGCTTACAATTGGAATTTTACAGATATAAAATTAAATCAAGATTTGATGGAAAAAGAATCTGCAAAAGAGCAATTTAAATCTGTGATGCCTATCTCCTGTCTTGAATTTTGTGCTACCAGGGTCTGTTACAATACCATTTTTTTAATAATAATTATTTACATTAGATAATTAATTCATAATAACTGTATTAATTTATCTTTTAATATCATATGCTAATATTAGCCAGCTTTAAATTACATAATTATTATTTTTATATGAGGTAATTCTATGTTTTTCTCTATGACTGTTAGTCTGTTACAGTGTAATTGCCCTTCTATCAATTGACGAAAAAGATTATAAACTGTTTCAATTCTTTATTTTCAATGAAAGTAGAAGTATACTTTTGAATTTTATATGTTTCTTGTTTATTACATTTCTGTATTGCTTTTTACATTATATGTTTTAAAATTCTCTTGCATGACATTACTGTCAAAAAATTATTAGTTAAGCCTGTTTTCTGTGTATAGGCTTCATTTAAAAAAATTACAGTAGAAGATCTTTATAACGCAATTCTCCATATAACGCACAACTTCTCAGATGTAAACAATGATTTTTGCAGTTAAAAAGCACCTGCATTTTCATATTGTATATTGTAAAATATTGCTACTCTCTAGAGGACTAAATTTGATACATTAGTTCAACTTTATCTTCTAATTTAAGACCTTTTTACTGAAAAAATGCTATTATTACAATAAACATTTTTGAAAATGTCCAATATAAGGAAGTGTTGTGTCAGTTATATTTGGATCATGTTTATAAAGTAAAATTTTCAATGCCTGGCCTATATTATGCAAAAATTTATAATTTGGATAACTCTTGGTAACAAGGAATGCAGTATGAAGATATTCTAATGTATTTTGATGTGTTTCAGACATATTTGGCCATGTTTACAAGTAGATCTTAGCATTAGCTACTATGTGGGTGGAAGATAGGCTTCCTAAATCAACTTTGTTGCATCTCGGTGAAGCTCTTTTATGTTGCATTATTTGAATTTTACTGCTTACATGGCAAGTATAAAAATTATGACCAAATTACACTTCTGCACCAAAATAATAACAAGCAAGACTGGTTTCTGATTTCTGAAAGAATAATTTGACTCGAATGGAATATGGATACTTTGTTTGTTGTGTGTGGGAAATCTAATACAGTAAACTCCCTCAAATCTTCAAACGCCTAAAATCCGCACATCATCACAGATGTAAACAATGAAACTTTCAGTTCAGATGCAGGGCAAAATTACCAAATTTTTTTAGTTTTATATCATTTCGTATGTATTTTAATATGTAATTCTCAATAATATGACTGAACTTGTGGCTTTTCATAAAAGTATAAATAAAATTAAAAAAAAATTAAGATATTGCTGATATCACTGGTAATCACAATCTTTATACAAAATATATATTTATATATTAATCAAGGTTATTATTCAGACTGGCTAAACCTGAAATAAAACTTCCTTATTTTATAATTTTGATGTGAATTAATAGGGTACCTTTATGAGGAAAGTTTCATTGGATAATTCAAGAAAAATGTATCTCATCTTTATTATACATATTTAATTAAATTATTATTTACTTGATGTTTATTTTTAATAATTCAATCATTTTTTAAATTATCTTACTTTTTATCATTTTAGTTTATTAGTACTTTACTTAATTATTTTAATATTTTACTACTATATTTCAAGCATTCATTATAATTTCGATTGCATTATTACATTCAAATTACTGTTTAAAAAATGTAAACAAAGCAATGACCAGAAATCCACAAAATTCTAAAATCTGCACAACCTCTGGTCCCAAGCTGTGCGGATTTGAGGGAGTCTACTGTATTAATAAGCAATGTTAGCAAAATGTGAAGGAAAAAATAAAAATTGTCATTGTATAAGTATCAATAACAGGGTTGCCATTTGCAACTAAAATGCTACGAAAGATGATGATTTTCAGTATCAAGCGACTATGGTTTCTGTTTTACTCAAAAACACATCTAAAGCGACTACACAGATTTTTCATAATCCCAAAACACAAATGAAAAAGCATTCCTCTTAAGTCTACTTTAGATTGGTAGTTTTTGTATAAAGTAATAACGAGCTAAACATACCGTAAAATCCTGATTGTAAGCCCCCCTCCCACTTTTAAGCAATTTTTATTTTATTTTCCACTCCCAAATATAAGCCATCCCCCTTTCACAATTTTTTGGGGGGGAAAAGATTGACTTTAGATTGGTACACCATAGTATTTAAGAATTCGATTGAGTGTCCCCCCCGTACCATAAAGTTCAAGGCGGATGGTCACAGATTTTCATTTAATTTTTGCAGATTTTTTTTTAATCTCTTTATTACTTATTACTAAAACTTAAGATTATTATTACTAAAAATTAATAAAATGCATAAAGACATTAAAAGTAAGTGATTGTTTGATTAATTAACAGTTCATTTGTAACATACTTTACCTGCAGATTATTTTCTGCCTTTGTAAGATCTCTCATAGACATTTGGAGAATTTACTGCTACTGGGATTGTCACTAATTGAAATGTATGTTTTCAGTTAAGTTTATTTTTTTATTGTTCTTTTAATTTGACATTTGTTTATTTCACAATGTAATTATTACAGTCCCTTCAAAATATTAGTTCTGAATGTATAAAATGTACTGCTCCAAATTTTCTCATGAATAATATATGTACCGTAAAATACCGTTAATCCGCCCCCCCCCCAAACACGACAGAAAATCGTAAAAAAATCGGAGGGGGTGCTTACACGGTATTAAAATTGTAGTAATGCTATCTATGGGTGGTGGGGTAGGGGATGATAATGGCCAGTCGTCGCAAAGTATGCATTATTTTAATAAAGTGAGAAAAGAAAAACATCTTGAAAAAAATATATACAGTATAGGATCTATTATCCGGCATCTCGATATCCGGAACGCTCTAAAAACCGAAACGGTAAACGATCCAAAACCGAAACTTAGTGAAAACTTTCATTTCATAAAAATTTGCAGTTTTTTTTTTCATATTTTATTGAAGAGTTAACATGCTTTATAAATCGATATTTTAAACTTTTTCTCATACACCTCAAGGTACCGTAATATCCCCTTAATTTCCTCCCCCCCTCCAAACGCGGCAAAAAATCGTAAAGTAATCGGCCTACGGATTAAAAGTGGCTATCAAAATCTACCGCCTGTTGAAATCCGAAAATGTTTATAAGAATAGTCCAAAGCCTGCCCTGATATTCAGATTTTTCTTTTTTTGTCAACCAAGATAATTAAAAAACAGAACTTAAAAGCGCGAACTTAAAAGCGTGCTCTCTCCCTACGATCCCACTTATGACGCTCCCGTGAAAGATAAGAATTGAATGTACGCAATCATCGGACATATAAGTTCTCTTTTTGATCATTTTTATAACTTCGCATCGGCGTAACCTTTAAAAATGTGGGAAAACTAACTACATATTCTTAAATTTCGTATTTTTCTGCTTCAAACGCTAAAATCCATTATAAAAAATTTTAATTTTAACCTTTTGAAAAAAAATATTTTCGAAACATCACTTAGAATTTGAATGCATTTTCCGCGATCGAAAACTGTTGGCAAGCTCCGACCTTTGACGTCATCTAAAGGCGCACCTACAATTCGGCCAATTAGGAGAGCGAGAGAAACGTTCATTTTACCGCTTTCAGCTGCGTCCATCGAACAGTAGAAAAGCAGATATTCGGAATCGGATAAGACAGAAAGGTGGTACGGCGCTTCGTGCGATTTTTTTTTTTTTTTTTTGGAAAGGGAGGGGGGGGGGGGGGCTTTCGTGGGATTTTTTTTAAATATCAAATTTGTTTACAAAATAGGGGAGGCTGGGTTAATGGAATATTACAGTAATTATGCATTTCTTTATCTCCGCGAATTTGCGGAAATCTGCATTTTAAGTGTTGAAAATTTTGCCTCTTATATTTTTCAGTCTGCTTTACATGCGATAAATTTGTAAACAAAACAAAAATAAATAAAAAGTCAACTTTCAATATATTCCCCTCCCTCCCCAATTATTGGATGAAGATGCAGTTCAAGTTTGTTTCAATATAGATAATAATGCTCCACTTAGTCATCAGATGACATACAGTGAAATTTGTGAAATGATGACTAAAGATGCATCTGATGATCGTAGTGATGATGATGACAAGAAGGAGGAGGTAGAAAAAATATCTAATGAACAAATGATATTTTACACTCAACAATTAATTCATGGCACGGAACAAAATAAGTTATTTCCATGAACAACAAATAATGTCCTTATATAAAATTCAAGACCAGATTGTAAAAGAGAAACGTTACAAGCAGCCAACTTTAAAAGGATTTTTCCAAAAAACTAATTCCCAAGCATCTGCATCTGAACCCCAAAACTAAATTTTATTTTTGATCTTGTTCATTTGTAAGTTTTATTATAATTTAAAATTATTACTTAACTTTTTTTTTTTTTGTAAATAAAAATTAATTAAACTTTTCCTTAATTGTGTTTTATTGAATTAATTCAACAAATGTGTAATACAGTATTTTTAATATTATTTATGCTAACCAGTATTTCATATTTATGTACATTAGAAAATATTTGTGGTAGTGTTCTGAATTACGGAAAAACCCCTTATCCGGAATGCCTCAGGTCCCAAGGATTCCAGATAACGGATCCTATACTGTATATACAAAATAGAAAAACAATATAACTTCACGATTAATGGCGACTTCAAATTATAGAAAATTCTGGATTTCAAAAGCTTTTGTTACTACTGATCTTATTCTCTTTTTCTAATTTTCTTATTAATCTTATTATCTAATAAAAAGCTTTCAACTTATACAATCATAAAATAAAAATTAAATGTCCTACCTGTTCTTTCTTTCGCATAAGGAGAAATAGCCGGGGATTCTATGCAAAAGTCTTGAATCTTCGAAGTAAATAAAACTGTATTACATTAAACATTATTGAAGACGTACACAACTTGCTTAGACACTCACAAACAAAAATTATTTACATTATATTACAATTCGAGTATTAAAGTTTTCTTTTTTAAAAGTTATTCTCTTTTCTCTATGTTCATATCTAGTTTCTGTTCTAATCTAAATCTGAGTCAATTCTCTCAGAAAAAAAGTTCTGTCCGCTCTTGCGCAGTAGGATCATTCGGTCTGACGTAACACACTGCAGGTGAGTTTTTTGTTCTTGTTTCAAAGGGTAAGTGGTAAGAGGAGTTGCTTGATTTCGCAACAGCTTTAAAACTGAAATGCATTTAGATAAATAATAACACTAATATCTGTCATAAGATAAATAACAACACTAATATTTGAAATTAATGCAGTAACAGAGTAATAAAAGGAACTTAATAATTTAAATTAATTAAAAAACACTAAGAAATTGCGTTTGAAAATGTCCTAAAATTCATTCTAAAATTAGTAACATTTTATGCGGTGTCGCCATCTGTTGTAGATTCGGGAGATTAAATAACCATATTTTGTTTTAAATCATTTCTTATCTATAAAGGCTACATAAATAATACAAATAAAAAAATAACAATAATAAAATGAAAAATATTGCAAATGAAACTAATTAAAAAAAAAAGAAGAAATGTGTTATAATGGCAAATTTAAAGCAGACTGACATAGAATTAATTTTAAAAAATTACTTTTTCACTACATTAACTCATTTTAAATAGTGATATATAAAGTAAATATTATGTATATCACCTTCAAATATCAAATTAAATCACCAATTCAATACTTAATAATTATGATAATAAAATAAATAATAATAAATCGGATTTTGCGTTATTTTGGTGCCATCTACCATAACTTAGAAGAAAGAAAACCAACACGATATAAAATTAATTCCGAAAGTTACAAAAAAAAAGGCTGTAAATTGTTATTATCACTATTATTTTATATATTTAGCAATAATAATATACAAGGCTAATAGTATTATGAAAAATATTAGTTATTTGTATAAATATGAAGTTACGTAGCTGTACTGAATGGAAGTACCGATCGCTAGTGAAAAGTTTGATAACATCAATCGATTCTTAATCGAATCGTAAAATGAATAAATGATCTGCGTTTTTGGTTTCCACTGAGGTTTATGAACTTATGAAAACAAAAGGTAAGTGCAGATATATTATTTACCTTTGCGATATATTAAAGAATTATGTCTTTCTGATCCGTTGGGAAAAAAAATCACTTGCAAAATAAAATTTTTGGTATTGATCATGACGTGCACACCGAAATTTTTTGCGGGGAGGGCGCTTTCTCGGGATTTCTTGAATTTTCCAATCTGTTTACAAAGTGGGAGGGGGCGCTTAATCGGGAAGGGCGGGTTATCGGGATTTTATGGTATATTTTTCTTAATTCAAATTAAATTAAAACATCTTTCATCACATTCGAGATAACAATTTCCTGGTGTTTTTAATTTTTTAAAGTAACTCTTTAACATATATAGAATATTTCTATGTTTGATACTGTTATATTTTAAAATAACATTAAAAATATAAATATGTTACAATTGTGTTACTAGGCAATTATATAACTTGAATGGTCTCAAAAAAGAGCAAAGAAAACTTAAAATTAGCACTTGAAAAAAATTATTCTTAAACAGAGTAAAAGTTTCTGGATAAATTACAATACAGTATAACATCGTTAATCCAGACATGTATAATCCAGAAACTTCTGAAATCCGGGCATTTTGGGACATTTATTCCTTTGTTTGATTTTTATTTCAATTAAAGATCATAGATTGCACCACTGCAAGTACTTAAAAAAATTGGGAATTCATTTAACAGGCAATCAGAATATCATTGTTTACATTTTTTCTTTTGTTTGAAAAGTATATTTAGAGTAAACAGCATTGGTTTGCAGTATAAAGGTAATATAATCTTTGAGTCAATAGTATATCTAAATTTTAAAATTAATTAGAATAATTTTCTTTTTAATATGTAATTTTTATTTCTTTCATAATATTATTAGCTTTATGTATTACCATTGTTAAATAAATTAAAGTAATACTTTTAAGTAAAATAATTTTAGATTTAATATTGATTTTAAATTGTTTTGTTAATTTTCTTTTACTAAAGTTCAGTTAGATGGTGCAAAACAACACAAAATCTGATTTATTATTATTAAAGTTATTTTAAATATTTAATTTATAACTAAATTCAATATTTATAGATATTTTATATTTAATTTTTCGTAATCTTAGCATTATTTATAACTATTTTAAATTTGTTAATGCAGTAATAAAGTTTTTTTTAAATAATTGTGTTTTATTTAAATTTCTCATTGTAACATTTTGCTTCTTTTTAGAAAATTAGTTTCATTTGCAGTCTTTTTTGGTGATTTGTATTTTTTTATTGAAGTATTTATAAATCCAAAATCGTGATTAATATATTATATATATAGGTTGTTTTCCATAATTGTCAATTAATCATGACACTATGTTAAGTGTATACTTAAGTTATTATTATTTTTTTAATATTTTAAAGCATTTTGAATGGAAATTTCTTAGGTTTTTTTAAATTATTTCAAATTATTAGGTTGCTTGCATTTTTGTATCCCCATATTCATGAATTATATTAGTGTTTATCTAAATACATTCTAGTTTTTAAAATTCTGTAATGCCGAATTCTCCATAATCTGGAATCGGTGTGATCTCGATGATTCCAAATTAAAGAAGTTATACTGTATATAAATATATGCTTAACTAGATGTCACTGATATGGTTCTAAGATTGCATAAGATCTTTATTACAAAATACAAATAAGCAGAAATTTTTCTAAACTTGCTGTAAAATTTATTATTTAAAACTTACATCCAGGACTTCTGGAGATTCTGAGATTTTTGTTGGACACAAAATTTTCTTTCAAAGCATAATATTGAAACTGAAATAAGATAATGGACTGTAGCAAAAGTAAATGAACATTTCTATCAAGTTAATTAATCAAAATCAACGATGAATACATAATCGAAATTTTCAATTCATTGTGGATGATCATCATTTATCATCACAATGTTGCATGTCTCTTCTGCTAATATGATTGCATGTAAAATTTTCTCTACAAATAGGATATAGTTTAGTACTTTTCATTTAAAATTTTTACTGCTTTTGTTATCAAAGGTATTCTGTATGAATATTTCTGTATCTAATTTACTGTAACGATTTGAAATATTGATATAGTCTTTGAGATATTAGGTCTAACTAGTGCTGAAAATGAGTATCATGTCAGATATAATTTTAATCTCTTCTGAATTTTCTGTAGACACGCCAATTTTTATCACACAACCGGGTGTGCATTATGTGTATATAGATTTGTTTTTTCATATTTCAGTTTTTCACAAATGCCATTATAGTTTTAAAATGCAATATATTTATATTCTTAGATCAGAATGATTACTTACAAAGTGCTTATCTTAAATATTTTTCACTTCAATTAATAACTGAATTTTTCTTTCAGTCATAGAGGCCTTTGATAATTTGTGCTGACCGTAACCAAAAATATAGAACAGTCCAGATAGCTGAACTAGAATCTTCACTTCATTTATAATAAATACTAAGGCAACTCAATGGATAAAAAACAGAAGGTAATTTTGTTCTATTGTCATTTATACTTTGGTTCTTTTCAGTTTTTTCTTCCTTTTTTTTAAGTCTGGCATTATCCATTTATTTCCAATTTCTGCACATTAGGCTGAGTTTTTTTTAACGATTTATTTTATTGTTAGTGATGGTTGAGAATATAATTTCTTACACACCATTGTTATCTGTAGCTTTCTAGTGGAGTGTTGTAGACAACAACAAATAATTATTATAGTACAACAATTTTTTACAGAAATGTAATATGCAATTTTAAAAAGTACTGAGGATTTGGCTTAAGTATTCAGAAACTTTGTGAATGTATTGACTCAGGAATTACTTTTTTAATTTATAAACAGTAGATTAGGGGTGCACAACTGCTGGCCTGAGGATCACCATTATTTGCATACAGAATAAGTTGCCTTATTTAATAGCAGAAACTTTCCTCTTAAATAAGTCAATGATTACCTGTCAAATATTGTGATGGCAAACATTTTTTAAGCAAAAAACGTTTTGCAGTACTATAGTTGACTCTCTTTTTTTTTCGCCGCAATCTGTTTATGACGTAAATAATTTCTAATATCTTCAATAAATATCCTATTGCCAGATTTATATGGGGCCGAAACTAAGGGGGGGCAGAGGGGGCATGTGCCCCGGGCGCCAAATGAAAAATTATACCTTTGGAATCGATCATTTTCTTCTGATGGACTGATGGCTTTCATTATTATGAAACAGCCATTATAAATGGAGTGTTAGGTGAAGATGAAAGAGCAGCCATTTTTTTCCCCCATTCTGACCAGAAAATCAGAGTTCAAACTTTTTGCGGCTGCTCTTTCATCTTCACCTAACACTCCATTTATAATGGCTGTTTCATAATAATGAAAGCCATCAGTCCATCAGAAGAAAATAACTCGGTTAAAGCGGAAACTCAGTTAAGCAGGACTCAGATAATCGGAACTCTACTGTATAAGCAAACACTGTAAATAGCCGGTAATACATGCAAATTCTTTTATGTGAACGAACTATAATTGCAACAAACGTCACATTCAATTTTTGTAGTTCAATATTACATATTTTATGATTACATATTTTAAATTTTAAAATAAGTTGACTATTAGAAAATTAGTAACATTCTCTTTGTAAATATACTTTGAGGACCAAAATATGTTTGTCCCGTGTGCAAAAAAAGGCTAGTTTCGGCCCTGGATTTATATGATAATGTATTGCTACTTTTCTATTAATTGGCTGCAGGCAATCGTTAAATATTGTTTTAGTTACCATCATTTGCATTGCACTTATTTAATTTAAGATACAAAGAGTTTCCCCATTTTATTTAAAATATTGACATTTAAAGTATACTCATTACATACATTAAAATACATACCTTTCAATCCTTTCATTTAAAATACAAATAAAAAGATATGTTTTAATGAGAAATAATAGCATAAACTAAGTGTTTTATTTTAATATCAAAGCATTGAATAATTTAGATGCACACAAACATGTGAAATCTTTCTTAAGCTGCTACCGACAAGAGAAAATTTGGTGTTGTCAAGGTTTGCACCTGGCTTACAGAAAAATACCAAAATGTATAATTTAGATATAAAAATCATACAAATTTGAAATCAATTTATCAAACATTTCTTAATTAACTAAATATAGTTTTTAAATTGTTCTGTGTGTAGAGTTTTGACTCATGAAAGTAGAAAGAGAATTTTTAACTGACCAAATATTATTTCAGAATTCAGGAAATTCTTTAAATTCTAAGAAAATATGAATGGACATAACCTAAAAGAAGTACCACTAGTATCTCTAAAAATAAAGTTAAGTTAAATAATATGGAATTTTTTGTGTATGCTTTTACAAAAGTAACTTTAAGATATTACAAAAAAAAAGGCTTTTTTTTTTTTCTTTCTATTTTTTTCATGTCTGAAAACAAATTTTATTTGACTGATAAATGATAAAAGACCATTTATGTCTGATTATATGGTTTTAATTGTAACTGTATTAATTATAAAGTATTTTCTGTTGTTTTATCTTAATCAAGATCTATAAATGAAAGTCTAAAAGTATTAACTGAGTTTTGTGATCTGATCTTTAATTATATTATGACTAAATGAGGATGTGAGTTTCAAAACTCACCTTATCCAAAAAATCAAATTTTGGGAAATCGCAAAAAACCTGTAACTACCACCCTGTGCATCGAATACCTCCATTTTTTTGTATACTTATAGATAGTTGCTCTGTGATATTATTGTGTTAAGTTGGAAAATCTACTTTAATTCATTTAATTAATTAATTTGAAAAGGTTTCGGATAAGAAGAGTTTTGTTGCCAACCTATGAATAAGAAAGTTTTAATATCAATTTCTTTATAAAAAAAAACATCGTTTATCACACTTGCTGAAAGAAAATAATAGTTTCTATTTTTGGTCATCGGATGATAATATTTTGTATTAAAAAATAATCCTTATAACAACAATAAGTATCATTGAAATTTAGTATTGCGTTTTATTATAAAAAAGCAAACTTATCAACAGTCAAATAAAACTTATCATAACTAGCTTATGACTAAAATATTTTGTTTTAATGTGATATAATATAATCTATATAACATAAAATATGTACTTACAGAATATCCGAAATTAAATTAAACAATTATTGTGATTTTCTTCAGGAATATCATCGTAATCCTCTTCGACCATCTCCTTCTGTTCTCGCTCCTTAGAAATAATATAAGAAAGAAAGCAAATCCATTTCTGACCAGTTTTCATCAAAATGTATTTTTAACAATGCGTGGACATCCTTAAGTTTCTCTTGCTTCACGGAGACTCCCTCCCCGTCTTTTTAAAAAGAAAGTCCAGTTTTTAGATGCCTTTAGCACAACTTTTACTTTATGAATTTTGATATTTCAAGAATCTTCCGAAATACACTTCCACAAATTTGAAGATGACCATGGTTCTTAGTCTTTATATAGTACTACCTTATGGTAGTGCCTTTGAGAGCGCACAGAGATGCACTTAATAACAACTTTCAAGGGGAAAATTTTACTTTTTTGGATGTTTCATGGAAGGAAAGAAACCTGGAAGGTTTCTTGCAGGAGATGTTTGAGATGTGAACTTCAAAATAAAGTTATCTTATGCAGTTTTGTCTTTGCTTGAAAAAAAAACAGCTTGGTGGAAGCATCATACATCTTGCCTTGAGAGAGTTGAATACTCGAGGTTCTCTTTCTGGTGCGTGCACTTTATGCCTCGGAAATGCCTTAGGTTTATGCCGGAGAATAAAAGTTAAATCTTTAAACACCTTCTGACAGTAAAAAATATAGAGATTCTCCATTCTGAACTTACACTTTAATCTTCTTTTGTGTGTATTCTTTACTAGCCCATGTGTTCGTATTTCTTTTCTCTTCTTCACTCTTCCCCCGCAAAATAGAAGAGTTTATTCACTGTCCGTTATGCATAAGACATGCTGTAAAACTTATTTAATTAGCTTGTATGAATAGAACAGGTGAAAATTTTAAACGAAAATAGCAACAGGTCGCAGAGAAATGAAGGAAAATTACTGTGATAGCAGCTGATAAGCTAGTCTCCGTTGGTCTACGCATGTGCAGGGATAAAGCTAGTTTTGTTGCCAACTCCCTAGTGGATAAGGCGAGTTTTGAAACCAAACCAATATTTTAAGTACCCAAAAATAAAGGATAAAAATATTTTTTTTACAGATTGTAGTGTTTTTTTGTGCACGCTTACCAATAAAATAGGTTGATAGAGAAAACTCGATTTTTTTAATTTTGGATAAGGCGAGTTTTGAAATTCACGTCCTCAAATATTTTGTGGTATTTGCACTTTACTTAAAATTTTACAAATCAGTCTGGCTTGCTCATCACAAAATTGTAAGTCAATCAATGAGAGTAAAAAAAAAAAAAAATTAGAATGTTGACATATTAAATGCAAAACGTAATGAAGTGATAAAATAGTAATATTAAAATGAAACCCATTTTTTTAATTCTAATTCTAATATTTAAATTTCAGTTTGCTCCTCTAAATTAACTTTTTCCCTATAGTAGATGTCAGACTTTCATTGCAATCAGAGATACTTTTGTACATACTTTAAGATACAAAATGGTACTTAACTCAATTTATGCTTTTTCTGCTATGTTTTCAAATAATTAGTCCTGAGAATACTTAACTTGTAATCTTGGCTCGGATATAAAGCAATTAAATATAATACCTTGCTTTAAGCATTGTAGCAGTAAAAAATAAAAACTATCAGTTAAAATTAGAGTAAACTCATCTGGAGAGTAGATTCTAATTCTAGGACAGATGAACTGTAAAGTCAACCACCAAAACTAATGTGATAAGAGATATTCACTAGCAGCTATTGTATATTAACAGAGCAATTATTATAATGTAAACTCTTTTTTTCATGTCTTTGAAACCTTTTTTCATTTATGTATCGAAAATTGATTTCAGTTTTGTCACATATTCAAAACATTGGCACATGTATTTTTTCCCCTAAAAGGCTACCTAACTGACGTATTTCTATTATATTTTGAAAAATAAATGTTTTTTACATTCTGTATTTTTCAATGGCCTGACTAAAATATTAAGATGCTAAAACAGGAAGGTGTAGAAATGAGTCTTCAAAAGATTTTCTTTCTCTGTGAACTAAAGGCTAGCATTTTTTAATGTTATCCCCCTCAGGCCATTTTATTGCATTTTTTAACATGCCATCTCATTCAAAAAAAAAAAAAAAAAAAAAAAATCAAATTTATTTTTAAAAAACACACAAAAATCTTATTTAAAAAAAAAAAAAAATGATTGATTTTTAAATGCTTCAGATATCCATATTTGTAAAAAAAACTACCCCCATTGCAATCAGTTTTGCAAAAATTAAAAATTCCAAACTTTAAGCATGCATAATTTCTAAAGTACTTGTATATATATATATGCCTTTCCATTCGTATGAAATTTATCAAATAAACCAAACATATCAAAATTAGGTGCTGGTATTTAAAATTTGTTGAATTTTCTAAATGTAGATGACTTCATCAGAAAATTTAATTATAGCATTAATTAATACCATATTATTATTGCTAATCAATTCGTACCAGTTGCATTTTTTTGTGTCGTGATTTATGGAAATATTTATCATTTTGTATTTTTTCAGACAAAGAAAAAATTGAAATTGTCCACACCAAAGACGAGATCACACCCTTCTAATCCTCATTTCACTTGTGATAAAGAAGTGGTGATACAGCTTGAAAGATTAAGCGATTCTGTTGTTGCAAAAATGACTGCAAGTGGGTCTGCTTTTATGCCTGAACAGGTATAGTACATAAACAGTACTATTTTTACATTTTTTCACATTTTGTAATATAAGATTCATCAATCCATAATTTAGTCTATAAGATTTTTTCTTAAATTTTGAAACAATATTATAATTACAAAATAAAAATTCAATCTGTATGAATTATGTATAAAAGTTGTTGCTATCTCTTGGATGAGAGTAGACATCTGACCAGATTCTAATTGCACAGGACAAATCAGGTTCTGTTTGAGTAAAATCTACCATATGAGCAAAAATCTGCATTAAAAAATACAAATAAAGAGACAAACAGAATAATTAATTTTTCTTTTATAAATTGGTACAGTTATCAATTGGTTGAAATTGGTACTTGAAGTTTAATTTTTTTATTTATGCTTTAGCTTCTTTTAAAATATCTGGAAATATTGGCTGCATTCTTTAAGGCGACACTTGCCTATAAAAGACCGAAAAAGGTTATTTGTTAGCTTTTTTTCCCAATAAGAATGAAGATTTTAGTTAGTTTTTGTGCATGCTATAATTTTTTTCTAGTGCTAGATATATTTTCTTTTAAATGTTGACTGAATTTACTTATAAAGGTTTCATTGTGATTAACTATTGAAAAATGAGCCTTTACTATATAAAACTGTTAATCCTAAAATAAATTAACCAGAAAAACCAGTTATCCAGAATAATTTCAATTAATTGATTTCAGATTTTTTTTTAGAAAAAGTGCTATCCAGCTATAATTTGTCATTTACATTGCTTCCATTACATTGAAACATTACAGCATGCATTGCATAAATAATGCAATAACTAGGATTTAAAATTGAAGTGTATTTTGTTAGATATTGAACATTTGAATTATTTTGCAGAGGAAAAAAGATAAATTTTTCTTTTCAAGGTATTACAATAAATAGCTTTTTTAAAAACTCTAATAAATCTTTGATCTCATTTGGATCTGGGCAGTGTAATAATTATCTTGAAAATCAAAAATAATGCTGTAGTTGTACATATGCTCTATAAAATTGATCAACTGGATGTTGCTTGAATGTCCAATCAGTTTTCCATAAAAACTATACATTTGACCCCAACACAATCTATAAATTTAGAGCATCAGATATATTCATCAGCACATGTTTGTTCTCATCCTACACCTATGCAAATATGACTTAGACTCTCTATGTCTTTGGACTGCTGACATAAAGCTATTTAAAGTTGAGTTTTTTTTTATATTTAATAACTTGGAACACTTAAATTTAAAAAAAAAAAGAAATAAAAAAATAACAGATTCAAGCTATTCTTAAAAAAATATTTTTTTATATTTTATTGAGGAAAGAACTTGGTTTAAACCATGGTTAATAGCACTTAATTTAAACTGTGCCAACCCATCTGTAGAGACATTTTTCCACTGTGACAAATTTTAAAATTTAAGCTACAAATACAGTACACTCCCTCTAATCCGCACAGGTTGGGACCAAGGGTTTTGCGGATTATAGGTCATTTCTTTGTTTACATTGTTATATTTGGAATTTATCAACAAATATAGTAACCACATTGAAAATCAATAACACAAAAATAGAAGAAACTACTTATATATATATAAACTGTACCCAATATTAGAAATACATTTAAATAATATAATAATGCACAATTAATAGAAACATTTCTACTTATTTTTAGATCTCAAGCATCGCAGTGATAATTGTTTGCTTTATAGCTTTTAATTTATACTCTGCAATTTAATCTTGAAGCCTTTTACAAGAGTCAGGATTTTTTGATGAATAAGAAAAGTTTGTTTTTCTGAAAGATTAAGACATTTATCCAAAAGAGCTGACCCTTCTTTGAAAGTAATTTTACCTTTTATATAGCCAACAAATGCGTTCAGAATACAGCAGTCTAATAGTTATTTATAAGATACACAGAATATTTCTTTCTAACTAATGCAGAAATGCATTAAAAATTTTTAGTGCATTTAAAATTAATTAAAATTCTTAATAAATTCATCAGATTAGTCAATATTTATTACAGTCAAAATGTGAGTTATCTTGCTTAAAAAAAGATTTTATCTCTTTGTTTACATCTGAAATATAGTGTGGATTATAGGAGTTTGCAGATTATAGAGTTGCAGATTAGAGGGAGTAGACTGTAGTATAAAATGCTTAGATTGAACTGATGCCCACTTTCTTCATTTAAAATGACTGCATAAATGTAATAATTTTACTTCTATAAATTATATTAATATTGCTATATAAATGAAAATAGCTGCTATGAATGGGAAAACCAAAAACCAGAAAGTTTCATCTTTTCAAAGGAAACAGGGAGGAAATATAAAAAACAATCAGGAAAACTTTCTATCAATCTTGAAAAGTTGTTAGGTTTGCAGGGTTGCCAGGTTGGCCCCTATTTTTATTCAGAAAATCCGAATTTATGCCAGAAATTAAAAGTAATATTTTTTGCTTAATTTAATATCAGAAATCTTGTGATTACATAAAGCAAAGATTCTTCTTTGAAATTTTCGAAATAAAAGTGGAGGCCAAATTTTAAAGAATGTGGGAGAGTTGAATTTCGAGTTTGGAAGGCAGGTGACGATAATTGTCCTTTCAACTGTAGCGTTTTCTATGATGAGTATCCTTTATATGTTGTTTTCTGACAGAGGTCGTTTTAAAGCTTTTGGCCTGTACATTACTAAGCACTCACTCCTCTCCTCTTAACTATTTTTTTCATCAGTATAGGGTGTTTTAAAATTTTAATTTGTTCACGACTATGGCATACAATTTTACAAAAATTTATGAATAAAATTTGCATAACATCTCAACAATTTGCAACTGCTTCTCCCCTACACTGTGAGTGGGTACGCATTTCAGACAAAATCGAGTTACATATAAAATCATATAAATTAAAGGTTTTTTTTTTATAAATATTACCACGGACCCGGGCAACGCCGGGCGGGTCAGCTAGTTAATATTAAATAATCAGAAATCTGAACCAGGACTGTTCCATCTGGACCTGTTGGTAATATGTAGTGTTGCTAGGTCTAGTGTAAAAAAAGTGGGAGAATGGCTTCTAAGTCGCAACATAAAAATAAAGTAAACCCTATTATTAAAGGAACCTGTCTATAATGAACTACTGTCTTAAATGTTAAAATTTAATCGCCTTTGCGATAGTAATGTAATATACCTGCAATGGCAAAAGTTTGCTTAAAGGAGAATTTTTCATTTGTACTCTGCAATTCCATCTTAAAAGATTTTATTGTACTAAATAAACTAAATAACCTTATACAG